>JAAEAF010010667.1:0-18133 GCA_011037195.1 Triatoma infestans | reverse complement strand
ATGAGTACTTAATATTTTGGTTATACATTTCTCTTTAATAAACAAAATGTAGTTACGTTTCATATTTAATTAGAATTATTTATTAATTTAAAAAATATATAATAATAAAACTGAATATATAAATATAAAACTGAATATGGTGATTTTATAGAAAAACTCGAAAGTGCCTAAAAAAAAATAATAACAAGTTTATAAATAATTCTGAAAATATTTTATAGTCATTTTTTATAAAGGTTGTCAAGATATGCAAAATTTACATTATTTCCAACTTAATACAAACACAGAAAAATTCAATTCACAAAAATATGCATATACATTGGAAAAGATTTTTTTTATGCCAAAAATATTTTCCAAAATAATAATTATATAGATTATTAGGAAAATATAGATTATATAGATTATTAGGAAATATTGCTGTTGAATACAAATGTTTGTATTAAATAATAAATTTATTTTTAATTTTTTATGGAAGATTCTTCTCGACCGTTACTTGTATGAAGGAAAAGGATTGTGAGTTTCAGTCTTTTTAAAAAAATAAAAAAACTTAAATTCTTGCCAACGTTTCGACAAATATATTGTCTTTTTCAAGGCCTACTAACATATAAATACAATAGGTTCTTTTTTGAAAGTCAAAATCAAAAAACAAAATTAGAATGTACTAAAAATATAAAAAATAAAATATGGAATAATTTATAAAAATTTTTTTTGGTTTACTTACATAAAAAAAACTAAAATAAAAAAAACTATTAAATAATCTTCAAAACATATCAAACTTGTAAACTTATGTAAAATTTTGGAAATAAAAAGTTGAGAACACCTCAACAACACAGAGAATAGTGAACAAATAAACCATATTGAACAGTGGGCAGGTATATTTATAATGGGACTAGTGGAGAGAGGGGTCAATTTGGAAAAACAAGGTCAAGGATTAAGAAATCAGGTTATGATAAATTGAAGAGAGACTGTTGGTATCTGTCCTGTAATTAATAGAATTTTTCTCTTTTTTTTTATATAGCATTACTAAAAAATTAAGTTTTTTCCTATTACGTTCAGTTGCCAAAATACTGGTGTTGGAAAAGTCAAAATCGTGTCTTTTTTCAGTATAGTGTTTAGTGAGTGCTGTTATGTTATCAGAGTTAGGTTTGTTTTTTCTACAGTCATAGTCGTGTTGGTATAACCTGTTCTTTTAATGTTTCGTTTGTCCAATATAGGTGGCTGGACATTGCTGGCAATTTATTTTATAAATAATATTTGATTGTAATTCAATCGGCGTAGGGCCTTTTAATCTAGAGAACAGTTTGTGTATTGTATTCTTTATTGTATGTGCTAGGATAATGTTATATGGTCTGAGGACTTTGGATATTTTGTCTGATAGGTTTCTTATATGGGAAAGGAGATATATTTCGGAATAGACGTGGAATTGGGATTCAAGGATGAAATTTGGTTATTAACCGAAATACGGGGCAAAATGCTATTGTTATGAGGCAATTCAAAGATTTGTTTACACAAAGATTTCGGATAACCATTATTCTGAAAAAGTTTGGATAGGATATTTAGGTTTTTTTCGTGAAATTTAGAGTGGCTAAGGGTGAGGACGCGTTTTGTGAATGCTTTGAGGAAATTGATCTTTTGGGAATAGGGATGATAGGAATTAAAATTAAATAACGGTCTGATCTAATAGGTTTAACATACCAATCTATTGACATACTTAATCTTATTGTTTGTACATATACATTCCCAGAGAAAAAAAAACACATAAAAACTGAACCGTACACTAAGCGATAGAGCGCCAGTGTCACCTGTGTGCCAAAGAACAGTGTTACCACTAGATAGGAAAATGTTCGTTTGCATATTTTTCAACATTCCCCATCAAACGAACATTCGATTTTAAACCTAACAAATTAACAAATTTTATAAAATCAGATGTCATCAGCGGTTTTGTGAGGACATCTCCTAGCTGGTGTTTGGTATTAATACATTCAATCTCAATATATCCATCTTCAGTTTCAATCAGAAATACCATTTTTCCGAAATGATTTAAAATTTAAGAATTTTCTTGAAAACGGCTCTAGCGTTTTTTGCAACATTTTTAAGCACCATGAAACTATACTCTTAAAATGCTTAAAATATAAGTTATATCCACTAAACCATAAACACTGTCACGGATATTTCAAATGTGAAATTTCAAATGAAAACCAATCGTAGATAATTATTATTAAGCGTTGTATTTAGTAATTTATTGTGTATAGCAATAAATTGGTGTTTTCTTTATTGAAGTTTGGAGTATTTTATCTATACGAACCCACTTAAAACTAGTTGCAGTAGCTAGTTTAGAAAGGAAAAACATTACAATATATTAATACCAAACACCAGCTAGGAGATATCCTCACAAAACCACTGATGACATCTGATTTTAAAAAATTTTTTAATTTGTTAGGTTTAAAATCGAATGTTCGTTTGAGGGGGAATGTTGAAAAATATGCCAACGAACATTTTCCTATCTAGTGGTAACACTGTTCTTTGGCGCACAGGTTAACACTGGCGCTCTAGCGCTTAGTGTACGGTTCACTTTTTATGTGTTTTTTTTTTTCTTTGTGAATGTATATGTACAAACAATAATAAATCTGTGTTTTCAGATAGTTAATTTAATCTTTTCTGAAGTAATCTTCCCCTCAACTACTATTATTGTTATCAAGAATATCTTAAAAAAAAAGAAAAGTACTATTTCAGTATAATATTTGATTTTATCACCTAATTTATTTTACTGAATAATTTTTTGTGTTTGTTTTGGAATTTTCTCGTAAACGGGTGATTTTATGCAAACTTGGATATATAATAAAAACGTATGACCTTTATTTGAAACATTGTGCTGAAAAAATTGTTTATCGCTGATTCTGAGGAATCTGAGACGTTAAAATTCCAAATGCGTTTGTTCATTATTGACGCTCTCTACAATGAAATGTACCTGACGCTCTCTACCTGCCTTTGTTGATAGATTGGCACTTGTCTCCCTCCTCACTAATTCTATTTATATGAGCAAAATTTCTAATTTAAGAAAAATATTTCATTTTATATAAAACTGTATATTTGGACGAGTAAAAGAGTAAGTCGTGTGTATGATTCATACCAGATTTTTTAAAAAAAGGAACGTAATAGATATTTTTGTTTCTTTTTATTGAAAAGTAGAGACCATTTCATTTAAAAACCGTAATTTTTTTTGTTCTGTGTATAAATACAAAATAAGAAATACTTTATATTATACAGGGTGTAACAGCAACCTCTGGCAATACTTCGGCATATGGTTTTTCACTTTATTTGGAACAAAAAATTTCTAATAAACCATGGATCGATTCGTTCGCCTTCAAAAGTTATTCTTCATTTTGGAAAATTTTCAATTTTCCTACTTTTTCTCATAAAATTGATTATATCTCAAAAAGTTTTTAACATAAATCATATTCAATTACATCTTTGGAAAGAGCATTAAATTTCCTATGAGAAACAGAAGTTTTATTTTAATTGAATTAATTATAAGGTTTTTCAGAGACATTAAACTCAACTCTACAGCGCTTCGACTGTTAAAAACCACTTTTCAATAGTATTTTCTTATAAATTTCTTTAAGGCTAGCGTACGGTCCGGTTACAGAAAAAATATCTACATTTCACTAGCTTTCCAACGATAATAATATCATGGGGTTTCTTTATTGTTTTCTTAAAGAAAACGCGAAATAAATGTCAAAAAAAACAAAATGAAAACTGAGAGCTGTTACAAAAATATCACAAGATTAATTCATAATCCTGTAATGAACTTTGGAATTGTTATCTCACGAGAGAAATTCGTCCAAATTTAATAAACAGAAACATTTAGTCGTGATTTAGCTGGTCATACATTCAAAATGCCGGAGTTCTTTGTCATAAAATAGCGAGATATGGTTTTTATTCGGTCACTTTCTAACACCATCTTGTCACGCACCACCCTGGATGGTCCTCAATCTGCGGTGAAGCTCTTCTGCATAGTTGTCCACGTCCGTTTCCTCGTCTTCTGGACTGCCAAATAAAAGGTCGCTGGGTAGCCGAAGTTCTCTTCCAAACACAACGCTGGCAGGTGTGCGGCCCGTGGTCTCGTGGACAGCCGAACGGTACGCCATCATTATTAGAGGTATATGTTCGTCCCAGTCGTCCTGGCGTTCATTCACCAAAATCCTTAAATGGCTTCCTAGAGTCTTGATAAATCGCTCCACCCTGCCGTCAGACTGAGGGTGAAGCGGCGTTGTCCTCGTCTTCCTTATGCCAAGAATCCCGAAGACCGCCTTGAACACCTGTGACTCAAAGTTTCTCCCTTGGTCGGAATGTAATTCCAGCGGAATCCCGAAACGGCTGAACAGGTTATTCACTAGAGCTTCGGCCACAGCTGATGCGTCCTGGGTTGGCAAAGCATACGCCTCCGTCCACTTGCTAAAGTAGTCCGCCGCAACTAGTATATAGCGGTTTCCCTTTTTAGTTTTTGGGAACGGACCGGCTAAATCGATAGCTATTCTTTCGAACGGTGCTCCAACATTGTACTGCCTCATAGCGCCACGGGTTCTACTTATGGGTCCTTTGCTCGCTACACATTCCGTGCAACGCCGGCACCAATCTTTAACATCCTGCCCAATAGAACCGCTGCCTCAACTTTTCCAATGTCTTCTTTACTCCGAAATGGCCGCCAGTAATGCCTCCGTGCACTTCCGCTAACACTTCTTCCCTCTTCGATGCAGGTAGAATTACCTGATTCCTTCTGTCTTTGCCATCTGCGCTTTCCCAGATCCGAAGCAATACGCCATCTTTAATGGTAAGCGAATCCCATTGTGCGCAGTAGCATTTCACATCCTGACTGCTAGGTGCAATGTCTTTCCAGTCCGGTCTTGACCCACATCTTTAAACTTGAGCACGGTCCGATGTCCTCATCTTTAAGTTGTTCTTCCCTAATCACTTCAGGGCTCCATTCTTCTAGTGGTAGGACCGTAGTTCGTTTGCATTGTCCCTGCTCCTTCAGTTTCTTATAGGAAATTTAATGCTCTTTCCAAAGGTGTAATTGAATATGATTTATGTTAAAAACTTTTTGAGATATAATCAATTTTATGAGAAAAAGTAGGAAAATTGAAAATTTTCCAAAATGAAGAATAACTTTTGAAGGCGAACAAATCGGACCATGGTTTATTACAAATTTTTTATTCCAAATAAAGTGAAAACCATATGCCGAAGTATTGCCAGAGGTTGCTGTTACACCCTGTATAATATAAAGTATTTCTTATTTTGTATTTATACCAGAACAAAGAAAAATTACGGTTTTTAAATGAAATGGTCTCTACTTTTCAATAAAAAGAAACAAAAAATATCTATTACGTTCCATTTTTTAAAAAATCTGGTATGAATCATACACACGACTTACTCTTACTCCTCCGAATATAGTTATATATAAAATGAAATATCTTCCTTAAGTTGAAATTTAAGTTATATATAAATAGAATTAGTGAGGAAGGGGACAAGGGCCAACCTACCAACAAAGGCAGGTAGAGAGCGTCAGGTACATTTCATTGCAGAGATCGTCAATAATGAACAAACGCATTTGGAATTTTAACGTCTCAGATTCCTCAGAATCAGCGATAAACAATTTTTTCAGCACAATGTTTCAAATAATGTTCATACGTTTTTATTCTATATTCCAAGTTTGCATAAAATCACCCGTTTACGAGAAAATTCCAAAACAAACACAAAAAATTATTCAGTAAAATAAATTAGGTGATAAAATCAAATATTATACTGAAATAGTACTTTTCTTTTTTTTTAAGATATTCTTGATAACAATAATAGTAGTTGAGGGGAAGATTACTTCAGAAAAGATTAAATTAACTATCTGAAAACACAGATTTATTATTGTTTGTACATATACATTCACAAAGAAAAAAAAAAAACATAAAAAGTGAACCGAACACTAAGCGATAGAGCGCCAGTGTTACCACTAGATAGGAAAATGTTCGTTTGCATATTTTTCAACATTCCCCCTCAAACGAACATTCGATTTTAAACCTAACAAATTAACAAATTTTTTAAAATCAGATGTCATCAGCGGTTTTGTGAGGACATCTCCTAGCTGGTGTTTGGTATTAATATATTCAATCTCAATAGATCCATCTTCAGTTTCAATCAGAAATACCATTTTTCCGAAATGATTTAAAATTTAAGAATTTTCTTGAAAACGGCTCTAGCGTTTTTTGCAACATTTTTAAGACCATGAAACTATACTCTTAAAATGCTTAAAATACAAGTTATATCCACTAAACCATAAACACTATCACGGTTATTTTAAATGTGAAATTTCAAATAAAAACCGATCGTAGAAAGAAAACATAAAATAAATAACTTGACAGTAATCCTCCTGTTTTTTGTTTAATTGGTGGAGGCCACTAATCAATTTATCTACAGTTTATATATCATTTGTAAAGATCTGTAATTATAAATTAAGCATTTTTTCAGAAAAAATCATTTAAGTTTCAATCTGGAGGAGATAGATGTTAAAGATAAATCTAAACAATCAAATCAGTTTAACTGTGTTTCCAATCGTCAATGCTTATTGAAAGAGACTAAATTTTCCATAGAAATTCCAATTTTGAATACAATTTTCAATTAAAGCTGAGAATTCTAGTAAGATAAAGTCGTCAAAATAGAGTTCTCAGGAAATTTATCGTTGATTCGTTTTTTTCCCAGAGTTAGATTTCCTTACCAATCATTATATATACGCATAATATTACATCAATATGTAAATATAAAATGTAAAAACCTAATCTAAGACAGCCTAAGTGAATGTCTAATTCTAACACTTCTTGAATCCCACAGTCGCTTATACGTTGTTGAACAAAGAAGAAAAAACAAATCAACAATTCGGTTTTTCCATTTAAAAGGCTTCCATTCCCAAATTTTTTTTTTCCACTTACCTTCCTGCATTCTTCTTAACCTGGGTATAGGCCTTCGTGATACTCCTTGGGTGAAGAGGATTTTGAAATTATGTGCCACTTTAAAATAAAGCCACATCTATTGCGATTCTTATGTGTCTGTATTTATACATGTATATAGTGTTTGTTATGCATAAGAATATGGTGGTGTAAATGAGTGAGAGATGGTGAGTTAATGTTTGCTTAAGGATACGCTAAACTGAAGTAATTGCCCATATTGGCAACCTCAGTTTTTTGTACTGTGAGTGTTCGATGTTTTATCATAGAATAGAATAACTGACGTTAACCATTAGCTCTAGAGTACATAATATGTGTCTGCTGCTCATAAGCAAACCCCACCAAAAACCACCTGAGTGGGGCCTCCGTATTTCACAAGCTCGTAGCTGCGAAATCCAGCGTCCGCTCAATGTCTGGTCCTCTGACAATGTCAGAGCGTGGTGTCTCTTTCTCATTCGAGCAAAAACCTGCAAAGACAGTATTGTCAGCCAAATCGTAATAGACTCATATGCTTCCTAAGCCTGGGGTCAACAGTACCCGTAGAGACCTACATTGCTGGTTGAATAGGAGTGCCAACATTTTTTGCAAGGTCTCATAATAAACATTTTGGCTTGCTTTGACTAGGGGATTTGCTGCAAATCAGGCCTACAAACTAATTTGGTTACAGCCCAAGGGAATGCCTCAGATTGGTTCCGGACCCACAAAAAGATTATTTGAATCTTTTCGGACCAACTTCCCACTGCCCACATCCTACCACCCACTATCGACTGAGCTTGTTAGAGTTCAAAAACACTTTTTTCGGGTTTTCAGTAATGGTTTGCTAGAAACCGACGTTTCGCTCATATTGCGGTCAGCCTCTTCAGGGTCATTAGGTGTTAGAGTTGTCCACTTCGGTGAGGGATTGCTTTGATTCGGTGGGTCATACCAGCATTTTTCAATGTAAGGCACTGATTTTCCTCCCCATGATTCTTTCATTTGGAGTTTATGCGTACAAGATAACTATATATATATTTAATTTAAGGCGCTTCAACATCTATGGGCATTGGCGCCCGGAGCCTTCTTAATGCACTGCTGGCCTCCGGACAGTGAGCAATAGAGACTCCTAGGAAAAAAAAAACTAAGGCACAGCTTACCTTCGAATTAAAAGATTGTATTCAAATTATAGTTTTGATAACGAAAAATAAAAGAATTTGAATATCCTGGGTAGCGATTAGTGGTGATAACTGAAGCAAGCTTCCAGTTGTTGACATGTTAAACGAAAAAAGAAAGTTTAAATACCACCACTTAGATTATGGTTATTTCTTTTTATAGAATCTCCTTCTGAATACTAAGCCCTTGTAAGGCAAGAAAAGCAAAAACATCTTTCATGCAGAGCAATTCTTTAAAAGATAGATAATGTTATATAATATAGCAAACATGCAAAGAATGTTTTCTTAATTGTAAGTAATTTATTTCGTACAAATCTATTTTGTAATTATAATAATAGTAATTAGTTTTTCATGGTTCGCTGGTTCTTGGAACAACATAATGGTTTCATTTATAGCATTAGATTTGAGCATTTAGCAAAAGTAAGTTATAATTGTGTTTCTATCCACCTTCGACGTACGACTTGAGCGTTATGGATGTTAACTACGGCCAGGAAACTTGGCATAATGTAGTTACTATTTATATTTTTTCACTTTCATTTTTGAATTGAAATAATTTTCAAGGTCTCAAGAGTACGAGAGTGATGCTTTCAAAAGTTTATTGCTATTTATGTGTAATATTAAATTTTATGATATATTACTTGCACTACAATTAAATACAATCGTATAAGTTGTATAAATTTCAAATTTAAAGAAAATTCATCAGTTGAAAGTCGAAAAAATGGTTTAAGGGACTTTAATGGGAAATTTAGGCTTCAGTAGATACTCAGTTATATTGGGATCTGAGAGTTATGAGAACAACATAAACAAAGTCGGTCTCAAAAGCAACCAAACTTACCTTTAGAGTCCAACAACATCAAGAGTTGCATAAATTTCAAATTTAAAGAAAATTCATCAATTGAAGTCGAAAAAATAGTTTAAGGGACTTTAATGGGAAATTTAGGCTTTAGTAGATACTCAAGTTATATTGGGATCTGAGAGTTATGAGAACAACATAAACAAACAAAGTCGGTCTCAAAAGCAACCAAACTTACCTTTAGAGTCCAACAACATCAAGAGTGTCGGGCGTTGGGAAAGAAAACTTCGCAGTGTTAATTTATGGAGGGTTGTCGTTAATCAAACACAACGTAAGCTGACATATTGTCGTAATATGTAGACTTCTGTTAGGCATTTCTTGGACTTCTTAGGAAGATATTGTGGTTTAAAGTGACACCTCTGGGTAATGGAAAACTTCTGCTTTTGATTAGTCATTATAGACACCTCATAATATATTGCATAAGTTTAGAAGGTGTAAGTTAAAGAACTAGGGTTCAAAAAGAAGAGCTTAGGCTGTTTCCCTTTGAATTATTGTCCTGTTTCTTCCAGCATTTAAGAATATAAAATACTACTTAAAAATAAAAATAAACCATTCATTTCACTTTACAGTCTTCTTTTTAACCGACCGTGCAATTTGGGTAGTATTTTTTGCCCGACTAAGGTTTGTAAGTACTTCAAACAGCTGACTTGAAGTGTAACCCATTAGAATCTTCTCATTAAATAAGGTTACAAACTAAAAAGAAAATTGGCAGGAATTGTAAGAGATATAGGTTTTTATACAAAATGTAAACTTCTATTTTCGGAAAGCATAAAAATATTATTAAAAAAGCTTTAAAAAAAATTAAACTTATTCAATGAATATTCTTAGATATCAAATTCAATACTTTCGTATTCTTATAAATAAGAACTAAAACTTCATTTTTTCTCACTTATTAGAACATAATTATTACAATTTTTTAAACATAAATTTTACATTTCCTTAGATGTTAAAATATTGTTTAATGTAATATATTTTATAGGCAGCGCCTTTTTAACCTATTAGCAGGGAATCACTGTATCGTCTATCGTCCCTGTAGTCTAAAAGTAATTTATCTCCCGGATAAATTTGATTACGTTTCTAAAAGTAGGTAAATATTTTTTTTTCAATATGTATAAACACTTACATGTATTCGATAAGTACGTAATTTTTAAGTTTTTCAGCATTGCATATATGAATATTTATAGATATTGTTAATTTTTAATTTAACCGTTTTAATTTAAGGAATTATATATTTGCGAATTTAATTACTTAATCATGGGACTTATTGGTAATTAAAATTTTAGTAATATTTTTACTGATGAACTTTTAAGGTAAGGCTCCCTTTTTAAATTAAGACCCTTCCTGTTTAGTTATTCCTTCTGCCTGAAATTAGCGTTTGCTTTATTAAATGGTCATTATTAATTCTTAGATAGTTTGTTACTTATATCCAATTTCACAATAACAGTCATTCCTTATGCCTTTATTCCATAACTTTACGAACTCATATGTATTACCACCAAAGAAAATTGTCAACGTAATCGGCACGACCAAGAACATTAAATCTTCAGCAATTTTAGATTTTGATCAACATTCCGTTTTTTACTAGGATTGAAATACATTCAGTTTGTTTATCTCGAAATGAAAATGAGTATTAGTGTGTTATGTGTCTTAATATGGCGGCCTTTAAGGCTAACCTTCCTCTCTACCACTACCTTTTCCACATATTTGACGAAATACCAATTTTTTGAATTTCATTATAATAAATATGAGAATTTAAATGGTTTCATCTTCTTTCTAAAATATTTCTTGTAAGTCACTTTGGAATAATATTATCGATTGCCCTTAAAAAATTATTTTGTCAAATTTTTTTTAGATTTTGCAAAAACTTATTTATTAAAATATTATGTTTTTTAAAAGGGCCCGTCTGATAACTCGAAAGAATGGTTTAGCCAAACAATAAATTTACAGAGGATGAGAAAATTTGGGCTTTATGAATTAGTACTGGTGGGTTATCAATAGAAATTTCTACAATAGAAGGGTAAAAGCGGTGTACGGGAGTTAGGAACACGTTCGCAATTTGGAGTGATACCGTTTTATCAGTAGTAGGCCCTCAAGAATAGTTTTCAGTTCCTCTGAGCCGACCCAGGGTTCTCAAAAAAGAGTTTGTATCTAGCTGTTTCTTAAAGGCCTTGTAAGGGATTTTTTATACGAGATGTATGTTGTCCAGTGATGTAATGTTGTCTGGTATTTTTGGGGCGGAGGCGAGCGCATGGATAGCTAAGGTCATTAGCGGTATATTATTAGTAACCCAACTAGGAAGTTCCGGATATTGCGCTCACATCTGCCGGTGATATAAGCTCTTTTTAAACTCAAAGGAGTAAAAAAGAAGGATATAATGGAACAGATAGTCTTGACAATTATATGATTAGTGTGAAGTTTTTTAACTCTATCCCATAAGTATTTTACCAAGTTATTAAACTTATGCTATTTTCTTTACTCTTCGGCATACAGCATCTAATGTCACCTCTCTCATATTATACTAGAGAAACGTTCTATTACAATATCATTCAGTATATAATCGCTATAGTTTAAGTTCTCTTTAGTTAACATTTATACATTGCTGTTCACTTATATCAATAGAATGATCTCATATTTGAATACTATAACATTACTTTCTTCACTTCAGAATGTAAAGTATAATTTTATTCATTGATTATTAATTGTTACTTTCAAGGATTAATTTGACAAATTCGAAGCGAATAAAAAGAAACATTGTACTTATATATAAATAAGTTTTTCTTTTTAGAAATGCATAGTTTTTATTACAGGCTAAAGGATATACAATGTCAAAAGGAGATGGGAAAGTCTGTCCTCCTCCAGAACCTCCAACAAAAAAGAAATCCCCCGCAACTGACGAAACAAAAAGCCTGCCAAAATCCAAACAACCTGCTCCCCAGAAACCTAAAATCCATCCAACTCCTCAAGAATTATCCTCTAAGAAGAAACAAATTAAGGAAATATTATCCAAACCAAATTTTGGCAAATACTTAAATATTCCTTACTTAAAAAATCTGTAATTATTCCTTAAAATAAAAATAAGATCATTAAATAGTTTAGTGAATAAATGGATATTTATGTATGAAATAAGTTTATCAGTTTAGGACAATTGAAAGGAGGTGTGCCAGGACTATTCAAAGGAGGTGTGTCAGGACTATTCAAAGGAGGTGTGTCAGGACTATTGAAAGGGGATGTGCCAGGACTATTCAAAGGAGGTGTGCCAGGCATGGGTGACACAGCGAAGTCAGATAGCAGACCGATGAAATACCCGTATACATTTTCAGCCAAGATTGCTCAGTTCCCATATAAATATCATTTAGATAATCACTGGTTATTCAAATATTATCTCATTGCTGTTATAGTAACAATACCAGTATTTTACAAGATGGGCAAATTAAGTAAGTAAATTCAATTTATACCAAAATATTTGAAGCACTATATTCTCTTCTAGCTGAATTAGAGGGAGTGTTGCCATTATGTCAATCTTCCGAAATGAGTTTTCCTCGGAAATGCCTACTTCGAAGTTTCATGGGATTAGAACAAGATATTTGACATATTCAAAGGTGCATTTTTAATCTTTTTTTTTCGATTTTTGCTACTGCTTGAAAACGGCCCAACGATTTTCTTAAACGTCGCCTACTAAAATTAACTGTATATCTAGACATTTTGCAACCGTAAGCTTTCTTTCAAAATGCTATTTTATTAACTTGTAAATTATTTTAAAAAAATTTCTTTTACGCAATTGGTTGAAGTTTTTTATTGCAAGCTTAACAAGATGCGGTTCCTGTCACCGTATAATTTGAGTCAATACTGATTTAGCTCTCACAGAAATCTTTTTCAGAATTCTCGCACAGTAAAACAGAAGTGCGAATAATTTTCCGAGTGTTTCCAGATTTTCTTAAAAATTAGAATAGATTTAAATATCATTTTTATATGAAATATTTTTATGAAAAAATTTATATTGAGGGTTTTATAGGGTGCCGGTATTGTGTGGGCTCTACAACCCTGATAATATTTAGTCTATAAAATATGTGCCCTCCTCTAGTAAGTAGAACTTTTCTGGGCATTCAGTAAGCTCTTTTTAAAGGGTTCTGCCCTTCGAACCCATTGACACCCGTTGACCAAAAAAAAAAAAACTAAATAAACTAAATCTTGAAAATAAGTGTATCTGTGTTCTATTTTCGCGCGCTTACCATCATGAGAGACGGCCATAAGATAATATATGGTTTGAAAATAGTAGTTTTAATTTCAATTTATGTGAATGGTGCATATAAACCACAATCATGACACTGTACCAGCCCTGTGCCACTGCATCCTTTGAAGTTATCTCTGAATTACATTACCTGTGTTTTGGGCTTAATGGAAGTGCCGTATAATGGTATACATTGTAGTCACATTTAGGTAGTTAAAAACAAAATGTGTAACTTATGCTCCATCACCTGAATTTATGTGTAATATTAAGGCAACCTAGATCTTAGTAAAAATTCCAACTTTGAAGAGAATTTATCAATTAGAAATTAATAATTACAATATAAGAAAAACGGGTGATTTTTTTCACTCCTAGATTTTTTTATAATCTACTATTTATAGTCTATAAAAATATGTGCTCTCCTCTAGTAAGTAGAACGTTACTAGGCATTCAGTTATCTCTTTTTAGGGGGCTCTGCCCTCCGTTGACCAAAACAAAAAACCGGTTAAACTCTCCGGGGAAGGAGAGAGTTAGTGTACCAATTCGCAACAAATACCTCACCACGGTATTTCAGCTCAACCACAACTCGCACCACTAGTTTTCTCCAACTACTAAAACCATCACAGAGACAGCTACAACACCGCTCTCAGTGGCTGCCAAGCTTTTTACTGACTATCTCTCTCCCCTCCTACGACCAGGCCACCTGAGTGAGCTCCATCCCCACTTTGTCACTACACTACCTTGTTACATAAATTTAAAGGCTGCAGTATACTAAGCACAGATTTGACAATTTTCTATTAGTTGTTAAACAATTTTCTACTAGAGATGTTACTAATGAAATGATAAGACGTACTTTATATGTAAATTCTTTGCTTACAGGTTATTCACCAGAAAATGTAAAAGAATGGGACGAGAGAAGAAAAGAGTTATTTTCACCAGGTGGTAGTCATCATCTTTAGGTCATTAATCAATGAATAATAAAATGATAAAAATCAATTGTCAATTGGTATAAAATAATAAAATGGTGTTGATTTCAAAAACCAAAAAAGTAGTACATGTTTACTTCAATATGCGAAATTACAATTAATAAAGTAATTGTGAAAAATTTCATATTCTTATCATAGTTTGTAGAACAATTATTTCTTAATAATAAATAATTAAATTACATATAATGTATCCAGTCATCACCCAAAGGTTCAAACCTAGTAATTCTTTTCAGTAATACCGGATTTTGATACGGAGATTTCGATGAAATAAAAAAAGCGCCATATTTAATCGTTTATCTTTTTGTTTTACACTTTTTTCTATTATGTTTTAGAATTAGGATTTTAAACTAGAGTTGAGTTAGATAGAACAAATTCAATGTTGACATTGGATAGCGTTACAATACCCATGGTTATGGCCACCGGCATCATTGCCAAAGGGATAAGAAGAAAAAAAAAATTAGTAATTGAGATCATCCAACGATTTGCTTTTAAACTTGATAGACTAACTTTAAAACTAATGTATATTACCCTATCACTGTTATTTAATTTTTCCGGACGGAAAAATGGATTTCAGCAGTTATGGTGGATTTTAGATTTCTTCTTTATAGGTCATCATTACTATTATATTGTGTACTCATCAACTATGCAAGCTAAACATCTGTAAAGATACAACTATGAAGAAAAGTTGTACCAGATTTGGGAGGGAGGATTTTAAAGGGTTTTGAGGCAGCTGCTTGAGTGATGGATAGCTTTCTAGTATGTTACATATTTATTAATTAATATAACCTTTATCATGTATTTCTTTCTTTTTTTTTTAATTACTTATGATTTTGACTGATGAATTCAGATGAAATTTTATATAATTATACCACCCAAAAACTAAACAGGCCTTTGGTTTTGGTATTGTGATATTTTAGTTTACGAGGTTTAGTTTAGTACGAGGATCCCTCACTCATTCACTAGAACGAGGGTCAGGGTCAGGGTCATTCAGTTAGTAACGAGAAAAATCGGTGAAGCTCAGAAACGGTTTGTTGGTAGGGCTCTTACATTATATTCTACTATTAATTGTCCCCAACTAGATAACAGAAACAATTGATTAGGAAGAAAAACTGGAGGAAAAACAAGAATACAGCATGAATGAAGAAATAAAAAAATATAAGATCCTGGAGACCATATACAGGTATTACAATATCATACAGTATATTTAATTTTACATCTTAATAAATCAAACCAACATTAAAATTCTGAATTTAGAAAGCAGAAATAAATATAATAAAAAGACTGG
Organism: Triatoma infestans; assembly: GCA_011037195.1. Lineage (NCBI taxonomy): Eukaryota > Metazoa > Arthropoda > Insecta > Hemiptera > Reduviidae > Triatoma > Triatoma infestans. The sequence goes on along the minus strand of JAAEAF010010667.1, from coordinate 2,650 downwards.
TAGATTTCAATTTGTTACTTCACTACTGTAGTAGTGAAATTATGAAACTGTTTTCTGCAATTCTTTGTAATATAGTTTAATATGTGTTTTTGAAGGAGGTGGAGAAGAGGAAGCCGGAGAAGAAGACGTTGCTGGGGAAGGAGCACAAGATTTGGGAGATCTGAGAATGGTAGAATTCCAGATCTCCATTTCAGTTTGTTGCTGCACTTCCGCAATATATCTATGACATTATTTTCTGCAGTTTTTTTTATTATATACCAATGGCAATTAGATGTGTTCAGGATGCAGGAGCATTAATAATGTGTTTAAAGAGTGGGAGGAGAAATGGAACGTGAATAAAATTAAATGTCACATTTCTGCATTATAGAATTTATTGTTTACTATAACCTATCATTTCACTTTTGTTTGGTAAAATCCTGTGTTTTTGTTGTTTTGACATTTTATACAACAGACGTTTGTGCGTTTTTTCATTTACTTTAATAGGCTGAAAATGTTAAATGTTCTTTGTGATGGTCAAATTTTACTTTCTTTAAGTAGACGTATTTTGACAATTGTATCGTAGCGGACAACTTTCTTTGAGGATTGTTGCTCTGAAACGTTACTTTTTATACAGTATAAAGAAATATTGTAAGTATTATTTACATTTTATAAACTAGTGCAGATTGTAGTCAAGAAACAGCCCTCTTGTAACCTGTAAAGTTAGTAACTCATTACACAAATTTAACGGTCTTTTGGACCTCTTTCCTAATGAAATTGTTTTTTTTTTAAATTTCATTGTAAATAGATTTTTGTATTCCTTCTTTTGTTATGTATAGATAATATTTGTTAATTTTTTGGTATTAAAAGTCATTTATTTCTTGTATTTTAAGTTCATTTATATTTTCTAGTTTAATTTTTCATTTGTCTACTTTTTGTCTTTGGTTTCCAACTTTTTATACGCTGAATATTTTTCTTTTCTTTCACTTGTTCATCATGCTCAGTACTGATTTAAAATAGAATGAATAGTATTTATTCATCTGTTACATCAATGCGCTCAAATGATGTAGTTGTCAAAGTGGAAAGGTAAGCCAAATCGTGCAGAACTACCGATTTTATTTCTCTGAGATATTCCAAACTTATCTTTCCTTAAAGATTAATATTGATCATATTAATAAGAGTTTCGACTGGAAATGTAAACCAAAATCTTTTTTACCGACTGCTAACCAACCATACATACGCTGAATCAGATTTAGATCTGATAATTAATTGTCAGCAGCTTTGTTCAGCTTAACCGGAAGTTTCAACCAATCATTCAAATGTACGAATGTTTATTCATGTTTTAGAATGTTCTTAAAAACGAATGTAACATATTCTTCTCTCCTGGTTCAATATAATGTTCCACTACCTCTAATATTAATGGAATTTAATGTAAAATGAGTCATTTAAGGTGAGAAAACCAGACAAAAGCCATGTTTCAGATATTATTATCAGTAACTCATAAGAGGCTCTTTTAATATGGATGAAAAGTAGAAGTAGGACCACAAATGAAACCACTTTTTTTATCAACTCCAAATTTTCATTATGATTTTATGCAGCATTACGGACCCAACTATATATTCTAAATTTTCATGTTAACTGACCATAAAAACACGAAACGAAGACGAATAGAACACAATTTTTAATTTCTCTTTTATCTGCTTTTAGAATAACAAACAATAATGGAACGTTTCCAATTTTCCGTAAGAGTATAGATTGACAATATTAGATTTCCAATCTAACCTATCCCCTTTTTTATTGACCTCTAAACGAACTAATAACCCTTTTAATAAACACAGGCTTAGTGTACCTCGCGGACACATCAAAATAAGTAATAAATACTCAAGGAATATCCCTGAAAATTGGGCAGTGTATTCGTAATTAATAAAGTGAAAGGGAAAACTTCCTGATAATGGGTAAGTCTTGAAAATACCATATAAAGAAAACAACAATAATTGTTATTACAGACATGTAAACACTATAAAAAGTTTTACGCATATGTTTGTTGATAGATTATGATATAGAGAAATGGGTATTTCACAAGAATCAGAATGGCAAAGGAAGGGAAAATACTGGCTTTTATATACAACCTTTACAACAAGATACTAATTTACAAAACTATAATTCGACCTGTATGGCTGTACGGTTGCGAAGTTTGGGTTCCAACCTATACAGAATACAAGCGTTTCAATCTAAACTTCTACGACACATTACGGACACATCCTACTATGTCTCAAACCTTACACTACACACTGATCTCAATATACCATTCGTTACAGACACAATCACAACCAAATACAAAAAGTTTCACGAAACACTATCACAATATAACAATTCTTTCATCTCCAACTTAAGCTTGCCACAAAATACAATAAGGAGACTGAAAAGGAAGTGGCCTAAGGATAACCTGCGCAACTAAACGCCCTAACAAAGCCAGGAGTGTCATCGCGGGATGGCTTGCTTCTCCACTGGAGTTCCTCAAGCCAACAGTATAAGCAGTGAGCAAAAGCAATTATTGTTGTGTTGTAACAGATTTTGCTTATACAATAAATAAATAAAAATATAGTTTACACTTTTTTTTTTAATTATAACGTACATCTAAGTAATATTTCAGTTTTTGTGATTTTCTCCATAA
>JAAEAF010010666.1:0-26501 GCA_011037195.1 Triatoma infestans | reverse complement strand
CGATCGACTATAATGAAGTAGTTCAAGGCCAAATTTTTTTAGTGATCCGAAACTTCTGATCGGTAGTGTATATATTCTTAAGGGGCGTCTTTTTGTCGGGGCGACCTAACCGCTAGAGCGGGCGCTGCTGAACCGTTCCAGATTTCACGATTATCTCCATAAAAACACCGACGAATTTCTTAATTAGGTTTTGTATATTTACTATAAATTTGTCAATTACAATTTTTTAAACTGCATTAAGAGAAAGTTGATATGATTGTGTTACACTAAAGTTTTTATTTGAGATTACTTTTTATTTTCTCTTCTTGCTGCAGCAGAAATTATTACGATCGCATCAAATTTTACAGCTTGACGGAAGCTTCAACTTGATATTCCTTTTGCCAACTTCCTGTGTATGCTTAAAGACAAAAACAGAGTATCAAATAAATAAATATTCCCTTTAGTTACCACAACTGCATCCGCCATCTCTAACATTTCGTTCAGAATACATCAATAGGGAGTGCGTAGATACTGATTTTTTTTCCAGTTTCAGGAGTTTTTCGAAAATAACTCTAAGAATTTTCTATAAACTTCGTATTTTATTTTATACTCATAAATGCCTATCACTTATAGTGGGATCATTTTGCGGGAAAATTGATTTTCAGAGAGTCAAAATTGAATTTAATAATAATATTAAGATATATTAAATGCATTGTTGAATTCCAAATTTGAAGAAAGCCAGTTAACTAGTCAGAAAGTGTAACTGCTTGAGTTCGCGGGATCTTCAAGAAAACGGCTCATCAGTTTTCTGAGGACATATTGCGATCGTGTCAAATTTTTGAACACATACATACATTGCGTGGCTTCTTAAAATTGAACAAAAAGATAGTTTGTGTCTGGTTCACGTGTTAAGCCAAGTAGCTCTGCACACGTTGCTTAATCTTGGAAAACAGCCATCTCTGCCATTTAATATTCGTAAGATTCTAGGATTATTAAAAAATAAAGTTATAGCTCAGTTCAGTTGGACGAGAGCTCATGTTGGCACTCTCCTGGACCGATTGTCTGGCTAAGAAGGCAGCAACAAACATGCATCTTGATGAAAGATATGTTTCCAACTTTGTTTTTGCAACGATGGAGCAGAGATCACGTTCTACGGAAAGGCAATATATGTGGAAGTCCTCCTGCAAAGGTAAAATAACTAAACAGTAATTCCCTCTCGTTACTGTCAGATTGAAATTTCCAGAATGCACCGTAAATTATAAAATGCCTATTTAAAACACTTTCATATAGCAAAAACGGCGAAGAGTCCATGTGGAAAGACTGGGACCCAAGTGGGACCATATAATTTTCCAGTGCCTTCTTATGGAAAATATTAGAATCCCCTTATTATGGTAAGTAAATCTTTAAATTACATTTGACCTATAAACAAAAAAGCACTCTCTGAAAGAAGATATTTTTGAAAAATTTGTTAAGATCTGTGAAGTAATTAATCTAAACATAATTAATTAATAAAACATTGAACCAGAAAGAAATATTGCTTGGCAAATGTAAAAAAATCAACTTAAAAATTCAATTATTTACAATTAATTACATTCAGTAATTTCTATTAGCGGATCTTAAGTTCATCTGATTTATATTGTATATAAACTTTATTCGAGCTATTTGTTGCCAGTTAACAATTTTGTACATTGTTTATTTGTTTAATGTAAAAATCTTATGTAAATTCATAGTATGTCCATTGCTTTCATTTAACTGCGACTGTCTTCTGTTCCTGTGATCCAACCATAAAGCAAAATTATCGACATCTTTTGATCGTCTGTGCTATGCTAGAAAGAAATAGAGCCGACCTCATAGACATGTGCTTTGCACCGCACACAGTTGGCCGATGTCAGACAGAACATAAATTTATATTTTATATAAGTCTTAATTAACTTCAAAAGATATACAATTTATCGCAAATCATAAACACCCATGAAACTAAAGAAAACTTGATTTTATTAAGTTCTGTTTTTCTTGCTCCAACAACTCCGCTTCTGAATGATGGTTTTTTAAAATCTCATACAGCCATGTCCTATGTTAGTATTTTTAGTTACTAACTTTTATTTAAATTAGTTTTTAACCTACACTATCTCTTGTGTCTTGTACTGTAAATTAGCAAGAGCAAAATAGTAATGAAAAACTTACTAAATATGTTGAGTAAGGGTAACGTAACAGTTTATTTTGAATCTAAAAATCATTTTTGTGGGTTTATGATGATTTATGTACCAGCTTGAAATTCAATTAATCCTTACCTGGATATTTTAAAATGTAGGATTCTTAATTTTATTTAAAATTAAAGTAGGTGCAGGGCCCGCTCTAGGGGCTGCCAACCCGGACATTTATCCGGGGCGCCATTTTGGCCGTTAGTGTGGGTAAAATATTTTTGTGTTAAATTCTCAAATTTCACTAATCGATTTTTTTGTTCGCTAAACATTTATATTGCGTAGCGTATTTATATTGTTATTGACTAAAAATATTTACACTATTATTGAAAAATTATCGCAGAATTTGTTAAGGACGATGCTTGAACTTGTTTGAACAAGCATATTATACTTCTCTGAACAGAATAGCTTTAGCGCGCAAACAGAAAGCTGCTTCAACTTGTGTTTGAATGCATAGACTTGCTTATATATACATATATATAAACAATGCTGTTAAAAAGTTTGGACCACCTAGAATAAAAATGTATTATATTTATTTTTGTTAATTTAATGATTTCTTATGATTGAAAGAAATGTTAATAATCCAAAAATGTTATATTTAATCTATATACAATAATATAAGCTAATCCAATTAAAATAGAAGAATGGAGAGCTTACTTCAATAATCTTTATCCCATAAGAGAGTGCAATGAAATGCAGTACTTTAATGTAGGAGATCCTTTACTTGATTCGGATATAACACTCGAAGAGCTTCAGTTTGCAATTTCCATCAGTAAAAACAACAAGAGTCCTGGCAATGATGGAATACCGTATGAAGTACCGAAAAATCTCACCCCTGCATGGCTTCACTACCTACTGAACCTTTTTAATAATGTATTTAATACTGAGAAAATTCCTTCACAGTGGTCTGAAACTATATTTACACTTCTATTTAAAAAAGGAGACAAGGAAAACCCGAACAACTATAGAAGCATTGCTCTATTCAATACCTGTGCTAAACTGTTTACCACAATCACTAGAGAAAGATTATATTTATGATGTGAGTTGAGTGCGATTTTGCCGGATGAACAATCAGGATTCAGGAAGGATCGCTCCACAACATACAATTTGTTTACACTTTCCTGTATGACATATATATATAAACTGATAAAAAGAAAACCCCTTTTTGTAATATTTGTTGACCTGCAGAAAGCCTTCGATACCGTAATTCATAACAAATTGTGGGACAAACTTCACTCTATAGGGGTAAGCAGTAAGATCATCAGGATTATCAAAAATTTGTATGATCAAGCTTCATTTAACTTGAAAATTGATGGCAACATTCTTCCACATGCAATCAAGATCAGTAAAGGAGTCCAAGGGGAATCTTTGTCACCACTGTTGTTCTCTGTATTCCTCTCCGACTTCGTAGCCTTTTTCAGGAATAAAGGACTGAGGGGACCCAAATATGATGATGAAAATGATCTACTGTGCCTGTTATTTGCAGACGATATTTTAATATTTGCAGACTCTCATCATGATGCCCAGATAAAACTGGATGTACTCCTGGAGTATTGCAACGTAAACGGCTTATCTGTGAACACTCAGAAGACTAATGTGATGGTATTTAGGTCATCACCCAAATTTAACAGATATATTCCGTTAACATATGATAACAAGGAAATCAAATACGTCAACAACGTCACGTATTTGGGTGTGCCATTTAGTTGTATAGGAGTTTTCCGGGTTGCGTCTGAAAGCTTTTATAAGAAAGGACTGAAAGCTCTGGCAAGGTGAGGGAGGTATTGGTGCGAGGTAAATCTGATAGCTGGGAAGTGAAGATCAGGTTGTTTGAATCTGTGGTAGCAGCTACAGCTCTTTACTCTTCGGAACTTTGGGCCCTTGGTTATTTGGAATCATTGGAAAGGTTGCAAATGTGTTTTTTCAAACAACTGTATAATTTACCATTTAATACACCGAACCATTTCATTCGTACTGAAACAGGGTGTAAAGATATACGGGTTTCAGTATTAGAGAGAACATTGAATCTATGGCTACAAGTTCTTCGTATGTCTCCAAATGAACCTTTAAAAAAATGCTTTGATGTTATGATAAATTATCTAACAACAATCAACCTGCTATCGCACTCAAAAAACCATTGGTTCCTGCATCTCAACAACACACTTGTGACAATAGGGCTCCCGGCTATATATAATTTCAATAGTACTGAGGTTTTGCTTCATTTCAAAGCTGATATTATTGAAAGGTGGACAAATCATCTGAGGAGTCAAGATGTTAACCGTATACTGAACTCCAAATACAACCCCTTTTTTAGACAACTAACAGCGTTTGGAGAAGGTGAACGTTACATTACGGAAAGAATGCCGATTAAACAGCAAAGAGTCTTATGCCAGTTGAGATTGTCTAATATAAATATTATAAGGCTATTTCTAAATGGAGAAAGGGTTTCCATCAATGCGAGTACAATATGTGATCTCTGCAATACTAAAGAGCCTTTAACATTGGTACATTTTTTGCTGAATTGTCCAATCTACAGGTCATACAGGAAGGAGTTCCTTGCTCAGTATATAGATCGCAGCGGCAATGAAGAGGACTCACTCGCGAGATTACTAAATATAACCGATGGGAACCAGTTGAAGAATGTATTTACTTCTGTGGAGTATGCTATTAAAATGAGAAATTTTATTTTGGACTTGTATGAGACTTGATGATGGTTTTGAGTGCTAATTGTTATTGTGTAATATTATTAGTGTTAGATGTATACTTCTGAGCAATTTATATGTGAGTGATATTTTCTTTGTTTTTTGTTTACTTTGAAATGTTGGGCCAGACCCCCTGTATCATGTTTCTATTCTATTCTATTCTACAATAATATAAGCGGTAACAAATTCATTACAAAGTGTAAATCTTTCCCAAAAATAAATTTCGACTAAACAGCTTTTTCTTTGACCACCTCTCCGCTTAATTACTTCTCTTATAATTCTAGGCATTCTCTCAATCAATTTATTGATTGTTTCGAATTCAATATTACTCCACACACTGTACAGTATCTGCCACAGGACATCTGGAGACAGAACATATTAATTATAATGACATCTATCAGGCCTAGCAGAGCCTGATTGTGGCTCCGTCATGAAGCTCGTGGCTTCGGGTCTGCTAGTCCCCAATTGAAGAAACCTTGTCTTTGCCAGGCCGACACACACCACACACACAAAGGACGTTTGCCGGGCTTTCCTACTCGGCCCTGCAGAAATAATGCATAACGCGTTGTCTGCTAGTAGTAAATGGTGTATGTGCCTATTCAGCCGCCTGGAATGCCCTGTTAGGAGATCCACTATTATCCTTATATCTCTCGGCTCAGTAGATCCCTGGTAAATGTAGGTAAATAACTTAACAAAGAATTTAGCCTGCCTCTGCCCTGGCGTTCTTTCCCACCATCGCAGATGCTGGTCTTCTATCCATTCCTTGATAGAAGCGTGAATGAGGCTCCTGGAAAACCGCAGAAGGGCTCCGGGCGAAAGTATCCTTCGAGGTATATTATGTTAATAAAATATTCATTTTAAAAGGTGCTATTTAAATAGAGAAGGTATTATGTTACGTCATAAATCACGTTACTGGAAAATTTTTATTACAATGTAACTATATTTTTCTTTAAAGAATTTTAGTAAATAACTGATAATTTTAACTGATCCCAAACTTCTGATCGGTAGCGTATATATATATAAAGGGGCGGCAATTTGTCTTCTTGTCCGAGGCGACGTAACCGCTAGAACGAACGCTGCAATAGCCATAAAAGTGCAAAGGCTTAACTTTGCAAACAACATCAGTTGATTCAAAACCAGTTAATTAATTCAATTTGCCAGAATTTACTTTTTAGGTTGTACAAACGGCAAAATCCATCCGACAGTGCGAATTTACTGAATGTTTTTTTTTTTTACTTTTTCGTGATTTTCTCGAAATTGGCTGCAAAGATTTTCTTTAAACGTTGAATACTATCTACACATACGTAAATTCTTAACACTTTTATTTGCCACATTTTTCTGGGGGAACAGCAATATGCTTTTCTCTAAAGTATCACTTAAATAACTGATTAGCAATATGCTTTTCTCTAAAGTACCACTAAAATAACTGATGACTGACGAAGTCCCGAAAAAAGCTTTTGAGACAAAGAAATGATGCGATAAAGAAGATTCAAATAAAGGTTGTACAAGAAAAAAATTATGTTCCTAATCAAAATGATGCTCTGTTGACAAAGTCTGCATTTTCCCTCATTGTCTAGATTTGACATCCTTAAATTTATTTAGTCTACTGCCGCGATTTAGGAAAAAGAAATCTGGTATAAAACAATCACCCTTCATTCCTTTATGTATAATTCATTTGCAAATAAACAGTTAGTGGATATGTATTACAGATAAATAAAAGAGGTGAGGATTATAGCAGTTACCTAAATAAGATAAGATAGCATTGTTTGATAGCAAGCTCTCTGTCAATGCAGTAGCAATGCTTGTGACAGCCATTTGCAGGACAATTTAAGTCACAATTATTTAGAAGAATATTTTGAATCGGTATTAAATATAATAAATACATGTTACTTAATAAGAGAGATAATAACTTAATTAATTTTGGAGTCTCAATTAGCCCCCTTTAACAAATAGTTGAATCATTAATAAGAGACATAAAAAAAGATAGAGCTAAGGAACTAATACAAAATTTTTCTCTTTTCTAACTGCTTTAAAAATGTAAGTGTTGTAGATGAAGTTTATACTAAAAAATTAGGACTATTCTTATAAAACAAAACAAAAAAATAGAAATTTTACATTTTAGTTGCAATAAAAAAAGAAAAATAATTAAAAACGAATAAAATTAAGTTTCTGAATTAACCGCCAGGTTACAGCACTTACTTAATTTAGAATTTGTAGTAGTTCAAATAATTGCCGCTAGAAAGCATAAGCTTCTAGATATTCAGAATTGTAGTTCCAAAATTTGCCACCCGATCACAGCGCCATCCTTTGATGTAAAATTTTTCCATAGTATAAAATGTCCAAAAAAAAATCTTTGGAAGTAGCGACACCTAGTGACAAACTATATAACCATTAATAAAATTGAATTCTCAGTGGGTGCTGCTATCTAGTGGCTATGTTTATAACTACAAATATACTAATTTTAATTAGTTACTTTATTAATTAAAAAACAAAAAAATCTGGTGTGGAACACTCACACAAGTTTCTCTTACTCCAGTTTTCAAAATTGTAATCGACAAACTTTATAGTTAGTATACCAAATTTAATAAAATTCGTCGGTGTTTTTATGGAGAAAATCACAAAAAATTACTTAGATGTATATTAGAATTGAAAAAAAAAGGTACACATCATTTTTAAACTAGAAATAAATGAATATATTAATTATATTAATATATATTAATAAAATTCAAATATTTATGTATCTTTTTTCTACATTATATTTCTTGCGCAAGCTATTAACATAATTCTTGGCATATTTTTGCCAAGATATTTTTCTGTAATAATGCTTGATATGATATTTTTCCCTACTTTCTTTTTCAGGAGAGGGTTCAGATTTTACAGGGCTGCGAATATTAATATTATCGTATGTAATTACTTAGATACAATGTTAAAATGAAAAATTTAAGACTATTGAAAGATAGATTCAAATTATTATATAATCATTATTTTTATAAGCATTTATATGTAACTACCAACATACAGTTCAAGAACTTTTATCTAAATCTTATCAATAAAATTTACAGGCTGATTTCATTTGTTGTATTTGATTGAATATTGTATTTGATATATTTATGAAAGCAGCTTCAAAATCTCTTAAAATGCCTGGCCATTTGCTTGAAACATTTCTTGAGAAATTTCATTGAATATTTATTTATTGCCTAAAGAAACTATATATTTCTATAGCATGAGATTGATCTCTGTTGAAAGCTGAACAAAAAATACAAACATTACAGCTTAATCTTCAAAGTAATAAAAGAATACTAAATACTTGATTAATAAACTAGATAGTAACAATAATTTAAATAGACTTTATTCATTTATACAAATTATTTTAGGGAAGGAGTTTGAGAGATCTCCTCATAGCAAATAATACCTTTACAAACCAATGTATATCTTTCCCCCAAAGCCTCAGAGTTAAAATAAAATAAGTGGTTTAACTTTTCTTTATTTTCTATATCTATTAAGTTAACAAAAACATAAGAACTGTGTGAAGGTAAATACCTATTTAACAACCTCCTTCTCAAACATTTATAGTAAGGGTAATAATCCAAAATAAAGTGCATAATATTATCATTTTTGCCCTCCGCATAAGTAAAGCAACTCTTTTAGAATCATATAAATGGGCTATTCCATTATAAAAAATCCTGGGGTGACAATCACTAGCTACTCTAATTTAAGCTATCAATCTGGTTTTAATGATATTGCACCTAATATTTACATATGAACTACCATTAGTCAAGGGACATATCAATCTATAGTGGATGTTATATGAAGAGTTGAGTACTTCTATGATGTCAGTTTAGAGAAAGAATGTATAAGTTATTAGAGACTACGACCGCATGATGCGCCTCCCAGATGTCCTGCGCTCCTATAGAATAAAGCATTTCTCTCACAAGAGCCACCCAATTAAAAGGAATGTCAGAACCATCCAAAAGCTTCGCAAGTCTTCTACAGCATATCTTCAGAGTTGAGCTGCTTTACATCGATAAAATCTTCAGCCAAAATCTTATAGATTTATTAAAAATCTTGGTTTTCACTTGCCGTGGCAGATTCAAGAGCAACTTTAAGAATATCAATTGGACACGATCGACTATAGTGAAGTAGTTCAAGGCCCAATTTTTTAACTGATCCCAAACATCTGATCAGTAGTGGATATATTCTTAAGGGGCGTCAATTTGTCTTTTTGTCTGGGGCGACGTTACCGCTAGAGCGGGCGCTGGGAGGTGACACACATGAAAGAAAATTTATGGCAATACAAAATTAATAGTTTAAAAAAAAATCTTTTAAAAAATAGCTAAAACTACTTACTTACTTAAAATTAAAATGCTTTTAATTTTAAAAATGGTTAAATTGTTGAGAAGGCAGACATCTTTGGAGTATTCAGATGTAAGATAATTGGATAAAACATTACATCAGAATAGCCCCTAGCGGGCTGTTCAGAGAGCCCTTGTCCGATGTTTGTTCTTTATAACTAATCCTATTAACTAAATATCACTGTTACAATGTACATTACTTAATAGTGTCTAAAATAATATTTACATTAAGAAACTAAAAACATCTATAAAAATATGAACATTTAAAAAGTCAAAACATATTCTATTAAATACGTAAGTTTCGAATGTCTGGGCGGACATCTTCCAATGCGTCGCCTCAAATTTCCTTCAACAACGACCAATAATTTTGTATATTTTGCGTGTGGGCGCTTGCTTAAATCACGGAGATTCACAAAATTCTTGGAATGGTTGACATTCTTATGTAGAATATATCTTAAGGATTCCAAATTGCAATATCCCCTCCATTCATTGGTGACGATAGTGTTACCTGGTCCCACACATTGTCGTATAATGCTATGTAGTCACCTTACTCCTGTCGTTTACTAAAACTAGAAATGTTTTTTTGTTAGTACGATCTATACTACCAACAACCCACTTTGTTTTAATAGCTCGCCCTACATGATACTTCCAACGACCAAAAGCTGATTCGTCAGTCTCAACTATTTATAACCGCAACTGGTTTACTGTATTAGTGTGAAGTTCAGTTTCCTTAACTATAAAAGAAGAGGGATATCTATGTAGCCAACCCAAAGAACCATTACTATTTATTCTACCTTCATCCGTCTTCGTTATACCAATGTTGCACTTTTATCGATAATTTTTCCTGACAGGAAATCTTCGACTATCTATAGACAGGATCTCTACTTCCCGAGAAGTAGGTTTCATGATATTTCCACAGTATTTACTATTAGTAAGTAGCACTAATAAAATTTAAACAAAATAAAAGTCTAGACACTCCCACTTATTTAATTTGCGGGGAAATTTTGCTTACACTATTTATAAAAACCATACTGAGTTTGCACTGTCACTTTGTAAAAACCATAATGGTACAACAAACTCTTCTTATAGGTATGTGTATATAATTATACTCTAAGGAGTTTATCGTTCAATTGATTCTGTGCAAATTGAATAATGCTTTGTTTCATTAGGTAAAGTATTTCTGGGATTTTTTCCGCCGTAGCATGCATGTTTTTGTTGTTCCTGACCGGTTTCGGATTTTTATCCATCGTTAAAGAAAAAGTTATCAAATTCGTGTTTTTGCCACTACACTTATTGATATGCGGGGGAGGTTATAAGGTTATGTTACTATGTGTGTGCTCAATAACAAAAATGGAATGAATTATAAATAACAATGCTTTCATTGTTATTAAACACCACACTCACAGATTATTGCAAAAGGCATTTAAGTTGAATTTCATATTTTTATTATTAATTGATATTCCATAACAATTTTATACACAGAACAGTACAAGAAAAGTGAGCATAAGGAGTAACAATTTATTTTATATCAGACTCTATCATTACCCTTTAATTTTCTTCCTTTTTTTTTTTTAATATGACCAGACTACTGCTCTTACTCGAGGACAATAAAAATATTTAAATATAACGTAAGACATTTTATATGTTAATGTATATATATATATATGTACAATTTTAAAAATAAAAAAATAGGATAATTCATTTAAATAAGTAATTTACTTACAATATACATTACATATTAACCAATAATAAAGTTAATTATGCATTTCGTTATTGTTCACTTTAAAACTAAAAACATTTTTGTTTTGGTTAGAATGAACTAAGTTGTTATAGTCAACTATTCAATTTGTAAAATATCCACATTTAGTACAAAAACAGATTATAAACGTGGCCAAACGATCAATCACAAAGAAAAATAATAATAATAATAAATTGTACAACACCAGGCAGACAATATAATAAGTAGATTTGAAGACCAGAGGGTCTATTTATATTTATATATATATTATATATACATATATATAATATATATATTCACAATAAATGCTAAATACCAATTTTTCATAATTATAATAATAATATCTCTTTCCTAAAATTATAATAATACAACATCTACATAAATATACACAATATTAAGAAATATAAAAGCTTACTAAGGGAAAAATTATTTCATTTCAATACTGTATTAAAATATATAATTTAATTTAGATTCATTTTTCTATAAGACATTTCAGGAACACAATGCGATTTTTGTTTTTTTAAATTATTTTTATTTTGTTTAATTAAACAGGACAGAATTTGGATCTTCATTATCTATTTGTTTTATGTATCTTAGAACATCCTTCTTTGTTATGACTCCCAACAGCCGGCTGTAAATACATAAATAAATATAAAGTTGAAAGTTGAAATAAATGTTAAATATAAGGATGTTTCAAAGACAATCAATCTATGCTGACTTTTTAATCGTGAACCAATATATGTGATGAAAAAATACTATTCCAATCTCTTTCAGAAATTTCAATTCAGTATCTTTTTTGCAAGAGATTAAGCCAATATTTTTTTTATATGAAAATATGAATTTCTTTTCCATTTCCTAAACTATTTTTATTTCTGAAAATCAACAACTTCCAAATCATGAAACGTTACTTCGACCAACAAGGATTAGCAAGGCAGAAAGAAATGTTGGGATCCACCAAATATCTAGTACCCGATTTATCTAGCCTTTCTTCTTGTCAAGTTCTTCGCCGAATAAAAAAATTATCTCTGTTTTTTTCAAGCGGGCTTAACTTCAGCTATGCATTTAGAACCGCAGATGCGAGGAAGGAGTTAAAGATAAATTTAACAGTTAAAAAACTGGTATCGAACTGGGAACCTTCCAGTTACAGGACCACGCTCACAACCACTCTATCATACAATGTTCTTAAAAAGTGCCAAAACTGTTCCCAAAGTCACCATCAGGTACTAAACACGCTTGCTTAACTTCGAAGATCGGAATGTGGTATAGATTGTTCTTTCGCCGAACAGTCAACGAATCCTCCGATTAAACTTTAAATCCTTCTTTGTCAATATACTACTGATTACTAAATTACCAGAACGGCCTAGCAAATCATACAAACCCTTTCGGATCTATCCAAATTCCTGCATCTGATCTTCCTACAAATCATTTTAAATAACCTGCCTTAGGCCTTAATTAGTTCCAGTTTTCCTCTAACATATTCCTACAGTTAACCCAGTGTCACGCCAATCCTGCTAGTTTTCATACAATTAATAATCATAAAAACTTATTTATTTTGAGTACCCTCCCTGAGGCCAAAAAAGGCCATCTATCAATCTATCAATTTCTATCTATCAATCTATGTAATCTATTAATTCGTCTACAGCCGATATATTTTTTATATCCTATAATCCTAAATCATATGAAAAATAAACAAATTAAAGTAACAAAAAATTTTACCCATGATGCGTGACAAGTGTTTGTCTCAGCCCAAGCTTCCTAAACATATCTACAACAGTTTCCATTGGCGTCTGGTCTGTAATTGTTATAGGAGCCATGTCCAATATCTTCTTAAGTATAAGAGGCGGTGGAGGCGGAAGTCCCGATCGGCCAACCTGTTGCTCAACTGGAGAGGATGAGAATAATACTAACGAATCACCTCGTACTCCTTCCATAGTTCTCCGGGCATTTTCTGCAAACAGAAATAAAAGAATTTTCATCAAAAATTAAGTAATTATTTAGAAAATTTGAATGAAGCAAAGAAAAATTGCAACAATATTTTTTAAAAATTATTCAAAGTCAATTTCATTTAAGAAAATATTTAATCAAATTTAATCCCCGAACAAAGTAATTTTAGTATATGCACCCTTAGATTTTTTTTCTTCCTAGGAACCTCTACAGCTCACTGTTCGGTAATGGACAATGTTGTCTGTAGCGAGAGAACACTGTCCGGAGGCCGGCAGTGCACTGAGAAGGCTACGGGCGCTATATGACCATAGATGTTGACGCGCCTTATATTAAAAAAAAAAAGAAAGCAATTTTATATAAATTGTGCCGCCTTTAAATTTTAATTTTATATTCGCCCTATAAGACTTTTAAAACTAGTTCAAGAATTATATGCAAACAAATACGATGCCTTAAATTAAAGACTTCTCTTAAAGCCAGGTCTAATTAATGTTAAAGGTTTGACGAATCGAGCAAATTATAAGACTTAAACTAATTATAATACAATAAATATTTCATAGACTAATATAATTACAGTATAGATGTTTCAGGATAAAATCGCCAAGCTTCATGGTATTAATGCAAAAATTAAACATCTCGCTGAAAGAATGGTGTAAGGTTAGGAGCCGTTTTTTATAAAAAGGACACTCGATTTTTTTATTCCCGAGATAGTGAACAAGTACTGGTTTTCCAACACTAGTTCACTCAGGTGTTTGTGGTATGCATAAAAGCTTGCCGAGAGCAAGACTCCACCCGTACATAATTTAACTACCTGGCTCCCTTTTTAATAAACAAACATTGACTGTTTGCAAACTTGAAGGGTACTTACTCTATCACCTTAAAACAGTACAACAACATTAATAGTGTAATAGTCATCATTGTCTGGCAGTTCCACTCAGTCCCCTAATTGAGTCAATAACTAACTGAAGAGGCATTTCCGGGCACATCTCCGGAGAACCATTTCTTCTTCTTTTGATCCAACTAACCCAACACTAAAGTTTAGCTGTTTAAGGCTATTCATATAAGAAAGAAGTCGATACTGTAAAAGGTGGGAACTTCTGTTGCAAAGAATTCCTCAACTTCCATTGGGCAAGTAAGTAAACTGGGAGGAGTGAAGTTGTTCGCATCCGAGATTGTTCTTACGTACCCCTTGGACATCCAACTTAACGAACAACATCAATCGCAGCGCACCCTAAAATTTTATATTGGGAGCACGTCGCAGAATGGTACAACAGCCGAAGTCATGCCTTACGAAAAAAAAAGGTTACCTCTTAGGCGACCTGTCGTCGTGAATTTCGGGAAGCATATGTGCTTGTAATGACTTTTTTACAATGCAATAAATAGACAAATTATAAGAAATCTAATTTAGATTGTTACTGAACTGTGTCAAACAATTTATATTAGTAAAGTAATGTAAAGTGCATTACTTTTATATTAGGTGTACCTATAAGCATTACTATTATTTTAGACACTAATTTATTTATGATAAATTCGATCTTAACGAATCTCATACAAAGTTGATTTGATAATTATTGCCTAGTAAACACTGTAATTTACAGGAATTTGTATAAAAAAAAAGAGTAAAAATTGCAAACCTTAAATGTCTTAAATCAACTTTTTCAGAACATGTTTCAAATAAACCTTACAACTGACAGACAACCCAAATGTATTACTTTTTTCACGGAGGCCAGCTTCATTTTCTTATCACTGACCAATTTTGGGTAATTCCCATCAATAAATAGTGTAAGATCCTGGTTTAGAGTAATGCAAATTCAGGGCCCATACTTCATATTTCCAACCACTGCGCATCCAAAATCTCATTCAGACCAGAGACCAATGTAAATACATCTAAATAAAATAGTTTCACTTCCTGCTAAGTTTCAGTTTTTCACACACCTACCTATTTCTATGATTTAAATGATTTTTTCGTACGCAGGGAACTGAAAGTTGAAAACTCAATTTCGAAAATCTGGCACGACTGCCAGAATAATAATTCCTAAATTCAATGAAATTATTATAAGAGTGTAACAAAAGTCTTTGCGTTTTTCACCTTACAATTCATAAAAGATGTGTTTTACTAACCTAATAAGCTTACTCCTCGAAATTCAGACCATTATTTTCTACAACTTAAACCCTGTGAGTTAACAATTTGTTGTCTTTCCGATACCTGGAGCTATCTTTGGAGGCCATAAACTCCAAACATCCCGTTTTCACCTCCTCCATAATTGTTAATTTTGTTTCCATGTAAAAAGTGGACATGAAGCGGAAGAGATGGTAATCAGAGGGTGCCAAATCTGGTCTGAAGCTGCATTAGGGTGGAGCTCAACATTGAAATCTTTACTGAGAACGTTTACGAGAGTGTGTGGGCATTGCGTTGTCTTGTCGAAGGAGTACTTTTTCAATTAACTCAAGATTGATATTTTGCAGTCAAAACGGAGTGTATACGTTCGAGCTGAGTAGAGTAGAGTTCGGATATGATTGCACGACAGTCAGGAACTATCTCAAAATGAATGTCACACTCACCACACGTACAGGATCATTTTTTTTCAAATCTTGCTCTTCTTGGGACGTTTACTGTTTGTTGGCCAGATCTAATACATTGTTTTTGTTTGTTCGTTGTCGAAATAAACCCACATTTTCTTGCAAGTAATAATTCGTTTGATGAAACGAAAATCATTCGGATTTTAAAGTAAGGTTTTACAGACTTCAACTAGGCGTGCGGCTGGCTTGTGGATATAATTTATTAGTACGGTAAATTGATGTGGATATTTCAGCAGCTTCTGGGAACTATGGCGGCTGCTCACACACAGATGGCGGAAAATGGTTGAGTAGGGCACGCCTAATTCACCTGAAAGTTTTTTCTGGTGCTGGTGCAAGGATCCACCTTTACATCTGTCGCTAGAAGTACAGAATCTAAGAAGAGAGAACGTTCTGAATGAAGCTTACTTTCCAGGCTCATATCACCCTCTCTAAATTTTTGAACCAGATATGCGCAGCCCGTAATCTGCGCAGAGCCTTCCCTCACGATTTCCTTAATTTCGGAAGCGGCATTTGGGCAGTAGCCTTTTTTAAAGTAGTGACGCAAAATCGCCAGAATTTCTAGATTCAACTTGGGCATTTCTTAAATTGCTCACAATTCGCATAGATCTTCCCACAAGCTGATACAAGCATAAACTGAAAGAAAAAGGGGTACCTAAAAAGAAAACTTTTGGTAAACTTGTGTTTAGTAAAGTAACTTTTAGTAAAGTACTATTGAAGATTAAGGCGAAAAAACGCACAACAATTACTAGAGAATATCTTGAATAATTGGTTACTCACCTAACGCAAGATTGAGATCTCTCCTCAGTACAAAACCGACAAGATACTGAGACTCTCTAGATACGACAACTGGAAAACCATTATGTTCAGTATCTTTTAACAATACTTCAACATCTTCAACCGTCATTGAATCTTGAGTTAAAACACTTAGTGGTTCATTTCTTCTGAAAAATATTTTTTTCAAATTATTGTAAAGAATATATAATTAATAGTAATATAGTAATATAATGTAATTTTGGTAATTAACTTGCGAAATTTAAATTCTTTATGAAATTTTATGAAGAGAAAATTAATATTATGTTAAATGTGTTTTAAGCAAAAAAATTCCTTATGTTCCTAAAGTTTCAAAACTTCCAGTTTCAGTATTATAAAATAAACTGGCACAAAATTACTTTTGATCATATTCGAGTAAATATACAAAACGAGATAGAGACTTAGAGAATAATAAAGAAGAAATTATAATTTAAATTCTAAAAACAATTAATTACTATTTAAAATGAACCGGAGGTGGTTGGTTCTGTAATGCTGAACAGAACTGGAATTTTTCCTACTGATCATTGGTGCTTTTTCTTGGTTTGACATTTGAAAAGGTCCGAAAATGTTCATCCACGAAGAGATTAGTCTGGTCAAACAGAAGTGAAATGCTGACTCTCACCGTTCTTTTCGTTAGAGAACTTGACTAATTGCATCAGTGTATTCATAAAATAAGTTCGTAACTTTCTACACTGTCTGGGCAAACCAATTCTCATGGCGGATGAGCATCCAAAAAGCAACAAGTCCTTGATGAAGATCTTGATGTCACTCGGCGTTAGGCTCAGAAATATTTTTAGATCAACTTCTTATTATCAATATATCAACTATATCTCTTACAAAATATTATACAGGTTTATTAGACATCTGAATCACTTAGCTGTCAGAGGAATGATATTTTGAAGAAAATCAAAACGATGAAACAGCTATAATTACTAAAATTGTTTATACACTAACACTTTAACTGTGCATAAGACTAATATACATTTTGTCTAATTCCTTCTGAAATGATTTCTAAAAATACTCTAAATTGAATGATTTAAAAAAAAAAAAAACTTTAATCAGAGACTAACTTTGGTTGCATGACGTCTGCAGCTAAAGCAGTGTGCGCGAACTCCTCTTTACTGTCTAAAAATGGATATCCATTTAGATTAATATGTGCATCGTATATGCCTTGTCTTCCTAGAGCATCTCCTACCCATTTACTGGCCATTGCTGCAGCCATCAATGGCACGATGTATCTCACTCCCCCCGTTAGCTCGAACATAATTACAACCAGAGATACTGAAAAATGAAAACTTTGTACCTGCATCAAAGAAAATACGTAAAATTTTGAAAACAAGTTGCATTGAATTGTTAGGTTATGCGAAGTTTTCTTATTAATTAAACATTAACTGAAAAATCCATTTATATAATCTGTTTCAGGAGGTATATATGAATAATAAAGCTGAGAAAACAGGAAAACTGAAGCCAAATAATAATTACTAGAATAATAAAATGTACCTGATATTTTTATTATTTTAGTGATTTCTGAAATAAGTTTTCATATCAACATACAGTTTATTAATATAACACCACTTTATTTGGATTTAATACACACAATATTTACTTAGGATCAAAACCACCTCTCTTCTTCACTTTCCTATCGTCAAAAAGTTGCTGCACTCAAATCCATTTTTGCCCTTTTTTCTTGCACCAATTAATTAATGAGCCAGAATCTTACAGGAACGAGATTTTGAGATTAATTATGATAATATATCGCCTGATGATTAACAAACTTATTTCTGAAATAATTAACATAATATGCAATTTGTAGGACCTGTCCCAACAACCTCTTCTCCAAGTAAATTGCGAGTAAATATTTTTTGTATTAAATCCAAATAATATAAACTAATCGTTTGTTTTTTTGAACATTTATTATACATTAAATTAAACCGGATTTATCACCGCCAATCTCTGTCTTAGAAATGTATCTATTCTAAAGTTAGATTTGTGAGAAAGCATGTGTCCACGACTTGGAACGTTCTGACAAATCGTGCTAAAAATTTGAATCCAAAAAAAGAAGAAATACTTGGCTATTTAAAATAAACAGCACCACATTAGTACAGACATCTGAATCATTTAGCTGTCAGAGGAATTATATTTTGAAGAAAATCAAAACGATGAAACAGCTAGAATTAGTAAAATTTGACATTTGAAAAAGTCAGAAAATGTTCATCCACGAAGAGATTAGACTAGGCAAACAGAAGTGAAATGCTGACTCTCACCGTTCTTTTCGTTAGACAACTTGACTAATTGCATCAGTGTATTCATAAAATAAATTCGTAACTTTCTACACTGTCTGGGCAAACCAACTCTGGTGGTATATGAACATCCAAAAAGCAACAAGAAGCTCTCAAAAGCTTTGCTGAGTTCTTTGATTGTCTGCTACAGGCCATTGCTTGATTGCTGATTTTAGATTGTTGATTCACACTGGAGACAGTTGATTTTAGACTGTCTAAAAGCGCTGAAATTGACGGCTTTTATACGCTTTTTGATAACTTGAACATTATTGCCCAATCCTCCGTTTAGTGCAGAAGACGTGACCAGAGAGATGTTTAAAAACTCGTTGAAGATGGCGCTGCTTGTGGTATCCGTAACATGATATCTCCAGCGCTTGTGGTGAATTCCCTCAACTGAGGAATGTTTATTCGATTATATATTTATAAAGTAACTCTAAAGGAGATTGAAAGATTCGATAGCCACGAACTATTGGATATGCAAAACGATTTAAAGATATTTAAATTTGGAGGTACATTGTTAATAAATCCGTTTACAGCAAATTTTGCTAAGAGATATATAAATTGCCAAGAAGTACTAAGAATATTCGATGAAGTGCGCAAATATAACTGTGATAATGATGGATACAATAACTCTGACAAAATAAAAAAATGTCTGTGTATATCCAAATGTATGGAAAATTATATTTTATATCAGCCTCTATTGCTGTTAATTATACTACCTTACAAAAATCGAACCTGCTACATTCTAGTTTTACAAATAATAACAGAAATTTGGTAAAAACTTTTACAAACCTCCCCTCTAAGAATTAGTAGCACTTGTGATAAATTCTGTCAGTGGGATCAGGAAATTTCACTATCATCAAGCTACAAAAGTGGGCACTAGGTACCCAAACGTTGGACGCCCCCTGATCTAGAAGATGGCTCTCAATAGTGTCGTTGTTTATTGTTTGCAATATAAAATTAAGATTCTTTAATATTTCGTTTGGATTTTATTCTGTCTGAACTTGATCAAGAATTAAAAATTGCTATTAATTTACGCTGTTCTTTAAGTGAATTCGATGGGAATATAGTTATTATGTTTAAAGATGAAAATTGTAGAGAGGGAAGATTAGACGAAAAAGTGAATAGGCTTTTTCCAACAAGATCAAACACCCCCTTTAGAAATAAAATCCAAAAGTTGAAAAATACCAAACTTATAATAATCTTTTATTTGACTATAATTTTATAGAAATAAAACGTTTGATTTTTTTGTGTTTGATGTTTGTGTGATGTGTGTATAAAACAAATACCTTAAAGGCTCCTTTATTTATGTTCTTTTATCTACCATCGCATAATGCTAGTAACAAAAGGATAAAACAATAGTTTACCTGTCATTCTAGTAACTCCACCAAGGACAGCAGCAGCGCCCACCATAGCATAGAGACCAGGAGTAATGCAATCATCACTCACACTGCAATCAGCTGAGAAAATCCATATGTGAGGATAAGCGCTAGCAAGTTGTTGGACACCTATACCCACGATCCGACCTACGATACCACCCAGGCAAAGTGAAGGGATGAAAAGACCACATGGCACCTTCATACCAAATGTAAAAATGGTTGTAACTAATTTGAATATTAATGCTAGCACTAGTAGCCACACAGCTTTATAGACTCCAGGACCTGCTGAACTTACAGTCTCACCATCAACAGCGGAATTCCCATAGTCACTGAAAATAAAATGCAGTTAATTAAAAGAATACTATCAGTGAGATTATTCCAGTTATTGATTAAAAAAAAAGAGGATTGGAAATAAGTTTAGTAGTTGATTCTACCAAATCAGGGGACTCCAATGGGGGTGGTATCGATCCCTCTAGAGCAAATTTTACATATTCTTAGATAAGAATATAAGAATTTTTACGTTCAGGTAGGAGGTTATCCACGGATAAACGGAATATTTCATGGATTTCTTGAGTCAAAAGAAGGAAAAGAAAAGATTCTCAAGATATAGAGGAAGTACCTCTTTGGTAAGTCATAAGCTGAAATGTTCAAAGTGGAACATATATCTTCAATGATTCAAGTGCTAAACATGGCAAAAAGAAATGTTCCTTTCAAGTTACTCAGAAGCGGAAGCCTTTAATAAAAAAAATAACCAAACATTTACAAAAAGGCTAAGACTATAAGGTGCTAATAACCAAAAAGTCAAAGCACCAAAAATAATATAAATTTAATCTCACACTTATATGCCAAATGACCAACGACGTGTTTAAGTTAAAGTACTGTAAATTACAAAAGAGGCCTCTGAAGATACTAATCCCTTATAAAAATGATACAAATTGGTTTTTAAGTTTTGATGGAAGGGATCAGTGGAAAATATTTTCTCCTAAGAGAATCTACACGGTTCCTAAGCCAGAAATACTAAATTTACAAATATAATATGTAATACACTAAATAATTTCCGGCATAAGAATCACTTTTTATTGTTCAAGACCTGTAAAATAAAAAAATGAAGAGGAAAATGTCGAGACACTTTAAAATAAGCTTCAGAAAAAAATGAAAAAATTTTGAACAATATTTATATTCCATTTTTATTGTTTCTGTTCCTCATTTCCCATGTAAAAAGTTCAGTACAGTGGTTATCATTAAATCTGTAAATAAATAAAATGAAATATATTCACTCACCATAAGCCATCTGCTGGAGATGCGCCACATTGGCTGAAAAGGAGATATATCAGCTCGCTAGTACTAATACGTGTATATGGATTTGGATAAGCAATAACGGCAGTAACTGCTGTTACAACCAATACTTCTGTAACTGGATACTGGCCAAGGCGCGATGTCTTCCTATATCGACACCACCAGATGTTTGCCTTGATGAATACTGTAGCTATTATACCCTGTTGCACAAACAATAATTTTCAAATATAGTTCGTATGAAAAAAATTATTATAATTTAAATCCCTCACCCAGCTATAATTTTCAAACTTCATAAACAAACTCTTTTATTGGAATATTACAGAACATTTAAATGTCATTAGAAATTTGAAACTAAACTGAAATTGTACATTAGAAGAAACTTATAGCTTCATACGAATCCCTTCAGATCAAGTTTCTAAAAGAAATATTTTACATATTCATCAGGAAAGAGTTTTCAATCATAATGAAAGTGCTTAAGTGATAGTCTTAGCTTGTGGATAACTTATATTGGGCGCTACCTTCATCATACGACTCTAAGAGTGTTACAACAGGGGCATTTTTATATTAAAAATATTATACGGTTTTTTTTTTTAAAGTGTAGCACTTTTTCTTCTTTGCCACCTTTCCTACTGGTTGTAACCGTTTCTTTCGGTATATAACTCTCTTTCTGCCCTGCCGTTCATGTCATTTCCGGTATTTTTATTAGTATCTTTTTCTTCCTTTTCGTCAGAAAATTGGCTCTGCGAAAGAATACGAAATCCCCAAAGTTACATTTAGTTATTTATTTGTACTTTGTGTTTGGAGAGGTCCCCATAAAAATCGAATTGTGTCCACAAGCTCCATAACAGTAACAGTATAGTTTAACAAGTCAATTCGAGAGCAATTGGTAAAAAATAAAATAAATTAGAAACCCAGAAGAGAACGAAATAAGAATAAATTTTACAAAAAAGAAAAGAATACCTAATCTTCATTATATTAAAAACATAATAATAAATTTGTTTACAAGTATAGGAATCTGGAAAGCGGAAAATTTTTGGAAAGTCATTAGGAGGAATGTTTCTAACAAAGGGAATAAGGTATCTACGGGCATCATTGTAAATTGGGCATGAGACAAATAAATGGAAGTCTTCAAAAGCGTCCTTGCTGCATACTGTACGTTGGCCGATCTTATCGTGGGAGGTTCTTAATCGTGAATTTTATGTAATAAGCACTGGAAAGCCTAATTTGTGCCCAAAACTTGGTGATTGCAAAAGGAGTGTCTAAATGTAGATAGTGCTGTAAATCAGGAATAGGGTCAAAAAATTGTAGATGCTGAAGGTTATATTTACTGGAATAGAAGGACTCATAGTCCTTATTTAATAAGTATTGCCTGAAAGTACTCAACACAAGTGCAGTTTTCTGTTTAAAGTTTTTTGGGTACAATCGGATAGTATGCTATCTTCATTTATTTGTTTGAGGATATTTGCCACCTGAGTATAACAAGTTGCATTTCAAGCTTTCCGTAATAATACCTGAATCTGAGGAAATTAGAGTTACATTTAGTTGCATGCCAGTACATGAACTGGTCTTCTGCCTAGATCAATATTAACATTCCCGCATTTGGGTGCACGATCGGGTTTATTCCCGAGGGTCTTCAAAATTTATATCGTCGATTTCCAAATTGGCGCATCTCTAGTGCCGAATTTGAGATTAGAGATACTTCTGACAATAGAACCTGGACTTTATTAATAATACAGGAGCTGTTGTGAGTTTTGGGTAATTAGGGAGTGCAATGGGGTCCATCTGAGCCAAAGTGCAGAATAGAATGGAGGGATTTAAAAAAAAAAATGACTATACTTACGCCGACGATTCCCAGAGCTACAAAGGGTATTAGTTCAAAAAATATCCATGGTTTATTATACTCTACATAAAACAAGACTGAATGTTCGTTGCCAAATGGATTGATAGAGCGAAGGACAAAAGCAGCAACTAATGCACAGAAAAATGATCGCCAGAGTGTTTTCAATGGGAAATAGTAGCTAACCTGAAACAAAATTAAAGTTAAATATTGGAGAATGCAATAATAAATAATATTCGTACAAATTACATTCTTATTTATAAACTAAGTATTAATTATTTCTACAGACTTCAAGGTTTGGTGAAGTAATATAAAATTATCAATGAATGGTGAAGAGCAGAAATATCAATTTCGCAAAAATAAAAACCAACTCACCTCTTCTAAACTAAATAATACACCACCAATGGGAGCACCGAACGCAACAGATACTCCTGCAGCAGCTGCAGCAGACAATATTTCTCTTTTCTTCGCTTCGTTACGTCCGTATTTCGGAAATAAATAAGACAATATATTTCCTGAAAAAATTATGTTATTATAAATAGTAATATATGCTTCATTCTGTAAGTGGTATTTCATACAAGCTTTTGCATCATCTGATGTGCTGCGAACATTTTTTCAAGATCATTGATTAAATTTTTGATTCAAAAGACTAAATGAACATATAAAAATTAAAACCTCTTTAAATTTATTATATGAGTATATCATTGTTTTATGAAAGTGTACTAATAATAAAGTGAGAGTGTTTTATGAGAGTGTACGTCAATAAATTTAAATATTACAGAAAAGTAAGAGTTAAGAGAAAAAAGAAATGACAGAGGATTGCAATCAAAATATTCATATTACATCATTCATTTGGTTATCTCCTAAGGGTGGTAGGCTGATCATACGTATCGTTTTACAAATTAATTCTAGTTGTCCCGTCGTTTTCATGAAATATATGTGTTTATACCGTTTTTCCTTAATTAAACAATGCTCGATTTTTTTTCTTTATTTTTCGTAATATTATTGAACTTGTACCATCAGTGGGGATAGTTAAAATAATATTACACAAAAATATTGAAAAATGGAACACGGCAAAAATTATCGTGGGCAGAAGGATGGGTTCAAATATTTAAGGAAATGAAAGTTATAAAAATCTTGATTATAAAGAATTTAATTAATATTGAAGAATTAATTCTTTGTATGCAGGGAACCATAGCAGCAATTGAAAGAATATATAAGAATTATCTGTAGTTCAAAGAAAAATCTAGATTAAGCATAAACACGAATATTAACAGTTAAAGAAAATTGCAACTTAACATGTGACAAATTTTATAATAAAATTTTAAAAGGTCTGTATGTTTTGACCCGTAGTAATACAGTCAGCCTACCCGAAGGTATACTGACAAACATTACAAAAAGCTATATAAATCTTCTTCCCTCCTCAAGTCACATTTGTGCGAACATTTCTGCATGAATAATTGAAAAAATGAGAAATCCAGTCAATGAAATGGTACTTCCGGTTGACTAATTTTGACCAAAATCTTATTGTCAGATCTCCTGGTGGAGCTTAAAACGAAATACCAAATTTGAACTTTCTGTGGATTATCCGTTTTTAAGTTATACTGACCATACACATGTACATACATACATATTCATAATATATACAAATTTTTATACATATGAGAGAGAGAGAGAGAGAGAAAGGGAGACCTTTCTAAAAAAACTTTTCTTTTTTTTTTTGGACTCTGGGGGCCTCAATACATTTATTGCTATAAAAATTCAATCTAGGAAAGTTGAAACGGTTGCAATATTCCTCTTTCAGCAGTAAAAGAAAGTAATAAATAACTTTGTTTTATTTACTGGACTTAAAAACTTCTACAAAATATGAGAGTTAAAAGTAAATGGCAAAAGGTCCTGGATACATAATAATATATAATTTATATAAAACACTTTATTATACAGTATGGAGCTTTCGATCTGGGAGCCAGGTCATTTTCAAGATTACACAACTAGATTAGAACATCATGTTGAAAATGATCTGGCTCCAGGACGAAAAGCTCGATACTGTATAATAAAGTGTTTTATACATATCAGTACTTTTTGTCATTTAATTTGAACCATCATATTTTGTAATAAATAACTGTAAATTAGTTTTTTTTTAAGAATTTTAATTACTAACACGTCTGCGGTATATAAGTTGTATTGGTGCATTTTGTTAATGTAAAATAAATCAAAATAGATACATTTTTTTATAATAATCAAACAAAAGTTGCCTTAAGTTTTCTGATTAATGATTATTAAAAGCTCATAAATAATTTTAATAGCTCTTTTTAAAATGATACATAAAAATTATTATAATTTTTAAATTTTTGAGATAAGGCGTAGAGTTGGTCAATATGTATGGGCAAAATGAACAATATTACAAACTGACAGTAAAATCTGCAAGTATAGTCCATCAATATATAAGAAGCATACTTTCTTTTCCACTCATCTCATGAATTTAATTTAATTTACATTTTTTCATGTTATTTTATTTTTATATATAAATAGTAAGTTTGGCCTTTGTAATAATTATATTATTTAATGTTTATTTTCTTTTGCTATTGCAAAAGAAGTATTAGATCGTGAACAGATTTTCCAAATTGAGTTTCCAGCGGCATACATATTTTCAGGTCCCGTGAATATTAAAAAAAAAGTTTTAAATGAACTCTGAATGTGAAGAGACAGACTAAGAGACTCTACATATATATTATAATGTACAATATATATATACGTGTGTGTGTGGGTATGTTGGTGGTGGGTGGGTAGTTTGTATGTGCAGTGAACAGAATGTCTCAAAAATTGCAAAATTCGTAAAAATCTCAAACTGGAGGGGAGTGGGTGGGTTGTCCTCTAAAGTGCTATTTCAGTATATTAGACAATTCTGTCATCTAAATAATATTAACTAGAACTGAATATGTTGTTGAAATTCCGAGTTTGAAAAAATCGGATAAGCGGAAGTTGCGTTTACATTACTAAGTGATTTCTTCACTTTTTCGCGATTTTCTCAAAAATACCTCCGACGATTTTCTTAAACTTCCTATATAAACTAAACATGCAAAGACTACAACTTTTATTTAAAACATTTCTTTGGGAAAATTCATTTAAGGGCACTTATAGGGGAGGGGTGGGGTTATGTTTTTCTCTAAAGTTGCTATCATAGTTGATTATACAATTCTATCATCCAAACAAAATATATTTAGAAATAAATAAATGGCCAAAATTCCGAGTTTCAAGAAAATTAGTAAACCGGAAGTGCGCTTTTACTGAACATTTTTTTCAGTTTTCGACGAATTTCATTAAATTTGGTACACAAACTATAAAATTTGTCAATTATCATTTTGAGAACTGGAGTAAGAGAAAGTTGTGTGGGTGTTTCACACCAG
>JAAEAF010010665.1:0-19126 GCA_011037195.1 Triatoma infestans | reverse complement strand
ATATCCCCCTCCTCCACCTGGTAGCTACCCAGGTTCCTGAATCTTCTCTGAGTGGCAGCCTCGCAGTCTGTTAGGAGATGTATTGGAGTTTCCTCCAACTCCCCACAGAATCTGCATGAGCTGTCACTTTCCAAACCCAGCTTCACCAGGTGTCCTCTAAGTTCGCAATGCCCCGTGAGGAAACCCGTAAGAACGCGGAGCTTGTTCTTGCTCAATTCAATGCAGGCCTCCGATCACCGTCGGTTATAATTTCCCAAGCAGATCTTGGCCTGTCGCCAACCGGGGAGGGAGTACCAGAGTTGAGATCTCCTCGTCTCCTCTTCCTTCCTAAGTTCCTCCAACAGAAACTGGTCGCTAACCCCACAAATAGGTTCCGGCTCTAGGAGCGGGGTCCTAGCGCCTAACTTGGCCAGGGCATCGGCCATCTCATTCCCTTCAATGCCAACATGCCCCGGCACCCACCACAGGGTAACTTTGTTCTTCCTGCCTAGTTTATTAAGTTTACCTAGGCATTCCCAGACCATTTTAGAGCCGATAACCGATGCACTCAATGCTCTAATGGCTGCTTGACTATCGGAAAGGATTGCAATCTCCTGGTTCCTATATCGCCTATCGAGGTTAAATTGTACGCATCTTCCAATAGCGTATATCTCCGCCTGGAAGATGCTGAGAAAATTGCCTCAGCCTGATCCTTGGACCAACCACTCCCGCCCCAGTTCCCACGAGCTCTTAGACCCATCCGTATACCATTTAATGGCATGTTCCTTAATACCCAACAGAGCGGATCCCTCGCTCCACCCACTTTTGGTGCCATTCCATGATGATACCCGAACGGAATATCAAATTTGAACTTTCTGCGATTTTTCGTTTTTGACGACACACACACACACACACACATATATACACACGACACACCATTTTCTAAAAAGCCACATTTTTGGACTCTAGGGACCTCAAAAACGTATATTTCCGTTGAAAACATAATATCGAAAATTTGACACGATTACACAATACTTTCTCAGAACTAGGAAGTAAAAATAAAAATCTGGTATGAAAGACACTCTCATACTCCGTTAATATAGGGGCGGGTGTTGGTGTAGTGGTCATGAGCATGGACTTGTAAGTGGGAGGACCCCAGTTCGAGTCCAGCGTATACCTGCTAAATTTTATATTTGTTGAAAAAATGTTAATAGTAAAGTAGGTGCTTCCGCCCCCGTCCGCGACACCTAATTTGGTAGTTGGACGTTAACCCGGCCTGAAAAAATAGGCATTACTTTACTTTTTTTACTCCGTTAATATATAATATTACAATTATAATTTAAACTACTAAAAAACTCTATAAATTAAAATTTTACATATTTGCACCACCACAAACCTCCATATATATAGGTGGAAGCGACAAGTACATAACTAACCACCCTAGGTAGGTAGAAAGGAGATTATATTATAGCCCAGTAGTGCGTACCGATAAGAGCATTAAATCAACTGCATATATATATATATATCACAACGCCAGACGCCACACAGCTAGTGTGCAATCTAGTGTTCCAAGTCGAAGAAAATCGTACAGACGTTTCGAGAACGTGCCACGAATTGAAAAAAAACAAAAAGAAGAAAAAAAAAACTCCTTCAGTAAACCGGATGATGAGATTGACCGAAACCACCATGATCAGATGCAGTGTTGGTACCTAAATCATAGTCTCAGCTTCCTGTGATTTTATGGTTTGGATATATAAACGCACGCTCGCGCGCGCACACACTCACAACATTCGCTGAAAACATTTTGACATGTTCTTACTTCTAGTAACAGGAAGTATTGCCGATCGGGGCCACCGGAAGTACAGTTCTGGAATACCCTGAATACGAAAAAAATGTTTTCACTGAATAATCTGTATGTGTGTGTGTATGTATGTGCGTGGTAGGTGTCTGTATGTGTTAACAGAATATTTCTAAAATGAAACACTCATACAACTTTCTCTTACTCCCGTTTTCAAAATTAAAATTGAGAAATATTATAGTTTATGTACTAAATATAACGAAATTCGTCGAAAACTGAAAAAAACTGTTCAGTAAAAGCTGTTCACTTCCGGTTTACTAATTTTCTTAAAACTTAGAATTTTGGCCATCTATTTATTTTTTAATTAATTATGTTTGGATGATAGAACTGTATAATCAACTATGATACCACTTTAGAGGAAGCTGTAACCCTACCCCTCTCCTAAAAGTGCCCTTAAATGAATTTTCCCAGAGAAATGTTTTATATAAAAGTTATAGATCTTTGCATGTTTAGTTTATATAACTTGTTTCAAGAAAATAGTCGGAGCCATTTTTGAGGAAAATCGTGAAAAAGTTGAAAAAAAATCATTTAGTAAAAGTGGTAAAAGTAAACGCACTTCTGGTTATCCGATTTTTTTTTTTTCAAACTCGGAATTTCAACTACATATTTAATTTTAATTAACATTATTTAGATGATAGAATTGTCTAATAAACTGAAATAGTACTTTAGATGAATACCTAACCCTACCCCTTCCCCCTAAGTGCCCTTAAATGAATTTTCCCGGGGAAATGTTTTAAATAAAAGTTGTAGCTATTAGTATGTGTAGTTGATATACTAAGTTTGAAGAAAATCGTTGGAGTGATTTTTGAGAAAATTGCAAAAACGTAAAAAAAAAAACTAATAAAGTGGTACTTCCGGTTGAGGAATTTTGACAGATAACCTACTGTTGGATCCCATGTTGATACCTAAACGGAATATCAAGTTTGAACTTTCTACGATTTTTTTGTTTTTGAGCTATGCTGTTCACATACGTATACATACACACAGACCATTTGCTAAAAACCACTTTTTGGCACTCAGGGGACCTTAAAACGGATATTTCCGGTGAAAACTCAATATCGAAAATTTGACACGATTACAATACTTCCTCTTACAAGGAGTTCGAGAAAGTAAAGATAGCAAGATGCTAAAAACTTGGGTATTCCATTTTGATACCATCATACAACTGATACGAAAGTTTCTGGCAAAAAAAAATCTATCAACCAGAAATGTGACTTTCATTTAAAACTATAAATTCCAGGAAAACTGAATTTTTTTGGAGGGTTGTGGAAAGTGTTGGATAAACTTCCCCTCTACAGTGCCGCCAGTAGATACAGTATGCTCTATCTACATTAGAAACATTTCTAGAATTATAAATTTGCGGCAAAATTCCGGTTTAACCGGGGAACTGCGGCTACTATAGAATGTGGTTTTTCGATTGGGGGGGTGGGGGGCGGTGGTTTTTCTCGATTATAATGGCTATAACGGATTTCCTTAAAAAATTAGAATACTAAACTGCTCAGATATAAACCTATCACTTTTATATATTATTTTTCTGAAAGCAATTGTTTTTTACTTTCTCTTACTCCTAGTAAGAGGAAGTATTGTAATCGTGTCAAATTTTCGATATCGAATTTTCACCGGAAATATCCGTTTGAGGTCCCTTGAGTCCAAAAAAGTGGTTTTTAGCAAATGGTCTGTGTGTGTCTAGTCAGGTGAACAGATAGCTCAAAAACGAAAACCGTAGAAAGTTGAAACTTGATATTGCGTGTAGGTATCACCATGGGATCTGACAATACGTTATCTGTCAAAATTCCACACCACTTTACTAGTTTTTTTTTTTACGTTTTTTGCAATTTTTTCAAGAATGCTTTGACGATTTTCTTCAAACTTGGTACATCAACTACAAATACAAAGAGCTACAAACTTTTATTTGAAACATTTCTCCAAGAAAATTCTTTAAGGGCACTTCTGAGGGAGGGGTGGGGTTAGGTTTTCATCTTAACTGCTGTTTCAGTATATTAGACAATACTGTCATCTAAATAATGTTAATTAGAATTAAATATGTTGTTGAAATTCCGAGTTTGAAAAAAAATAGATAACCGGAAGTGCGTTTTTACTGAATTATAATTTTCAGTTTTCTGGTATTTTCTCGAAAATGGCTCCAACGATTTTCTTTAAACCAGATTTGTTAACTATACATATAAAGAGCTACAACTTTTATTTGAAACTTTTCCCCTGATAAATTCATTTAAGGGGACTTTTGGGGGGAGGGGGGTTATGTTTTTCTTTAAAATGCTATCACAGTTGATTATACAATTCTGCCATCCAAATTGAAATAACTAGAAATTAATATATGACCCAAATTCCGAGTTTCAAGGAAATTAGTAAACCGGACAGTTTTACTGGACAGTGTTTTCACTTTTCGACGAATTTCATTAAATTGGTACACTAACTATAAAATTTGTCAATTATAATTTTGAGTATGGCGTAAGAGACCGTGTGTGGTGTTTCCAACAGATGGTTTTTTTTTTTGGGGGGTCGCAGTAAACTGCATCGTTAAAATGCAAAATATGTTGCCCCCTTTATTGGGTATCTCACCCCTGTCTCTGGTGCCGGTCGCCATAATCCCATATACAGTGCGGAAAATCATTTAATGATGAACGCGTCAAAAACACAGGAATTAATCTTCTCACTAAAAGAAGAAAAGGTACGCACGGTGCGCTATCTAGGTATAATACTAGATACTAAATTAAATTATGGTGCCTTAATTGTGCAAAAATGTGAGAAAAATAAGTAGACTGTGTTATTTGATGAGGCGACTGACTGACGTATTGACCATTGAAGGACTGAAGACGGCCTACTATGCGCTGTTCCATTCAGTCATGACTTATGGCATAATGTAGTGGGGAAAACACGCCACTAGCGGTGAATGTCTTTAGGTATCAGAAGAAGGTAGTTAGAATAATATACAGGGTTAAAAAAGATACAAGTTGTCGCGAACTATTTCCGCGATTAGGTTTTCTTACACTACCCTGTTGCTATATCCTTAAATGTGCCATATTTGTACTAGAACATCCAAATAAGTACCGGCGTAGAGGGGAAGGAACTACATAACATTACGACGAGGCAAAACAACTTATTGTAGGTGCGTGCACATCGGACTTCAAAAGTTGGAAAAAGCCCACACTATATATGGCCGCTAAAATCTATAATTGTTTGCCTGGGTCTTTGCTTCAGATGAGCCTATCAAAGAATAAATTTAAAAAAAAAAAAACTTGAAAAAAATGTTTACTAAATAAAAATTATTACTCCATAAACGAGTACCTCTGTAATTGATTGAAACTTTTTCTTTTTTTGACACTGTTCTGTACCTTTGGTGCTGTACGAATAAAGTACGAGGCATGTCCAGTAAGTAAGTGTACTGAGGCTCTCACGGCCGGAGGGATTTTGTTTTCGACATGTTGGCTTCACAGTCGTGTAGCCTGATTCCTCCCCTCCGCAACGAGACCGGTTCGAGGTCAGTACGTTGAGAACTGTCGACGCGACAATACGTTTCGTGAAAAATGTCAATCCAATCTCCCGCCAAGTGTGAAATATTCAAGGTCGGGCAAGAGTTTTTGAGACGCTACAAACTCCATGGAGATGAATTTCTCCGCTCCATCATTACTGGAGATGAAACTTCGGTTGCACACAACACACCTGAAACCAAAAGGCAGTCTCAACAGTGGCGTCACACCTCTCCACCCTCCGCCAAAAAATTCAAAACCATAATTTCAGCCAAGAAAATCATGGCATCCATGTTTTGGGGCCTGTCAAGGCATAATTTTAATTGAATATATGCCTCAAGGGGACACCATCAACTCTGCAAGATACTGTGAGACACTAAAAAAAATTGCGGAGGGCGATTCAAAACAAAAGAAGAGGCATGCTGACAAAGGGAGTCTGCCTGCTGCACGACAATGCCCAGACCACACACGGCCAACGCCACGAAGGAACTGTTTGCCTCGATTAAATGGGATGTCCTTAACCATACCGCGCATTCCCCTGACCTAGCACCTTCAGATTACTATCTCTTTACCTCCCTGAAACTGCATATGGGTGGTAAAAAGGTTTTCACCCGCAAGGAGGTGAAGGGGGAGGTGGAAAAGTGGACGAAGGGGTTGGCGGGAAACTACTTCGAGGAAGGCATCAAAAAATTAATACCCCGGTTCACCACCTGCATTGAGAGGAATGGTGACTATGTCGAAAAATAGCTTACATATGTACTAATGTAACCAGGTAATTTTTTTTGTTCAAATAAAAATTTTTGTAACCTACAAAAATTCAGTACACTTACTTACTGGACATGCCTCGTATCTATCTATCTATCTATCTAGCTGTGATGGTTTGGTTCCTCCACCACCACTATATTTATGTGGAGGACAAATTAGTGAAATTCTGATATTTAAAAAAAAACGTTATTTTATATATATAATTTGTATTGAGAGAGTATGAGAATCTCGTGTGAGTGTTTCACAGGAGATTTTTTTTTTAAACAGGAATATGTTGAAAATGTACAATGTGTTGGTTACTAATATTGGTGTTAGTGAGAACAGTATTCACAGCGAATATCTTAGGAAGTTCCGCTTCTTTTTTTTTTGTACGAGTATGTTTTATTCACCCCTTCCTGTCGATATGTATAACGGTGGGGTGAGATACAATCCAATCTCTATTGTAAAGATATATAGGGAGAGAGGTTTTATCGATTTAAAATCGGCCGTATGCCTCGTGTGATACGAGCTGCATCAGAAGAAAAAATAAAAAGAAAAGAGAGAAGAAATGAAGTTTTGATGTAGAGTACACAATGGGACAGCGAGAGGTTGCCAAGAGCCCGGAGGGGGGGGGAGTAAAGAGCCTGTAATGTGTGTTTTGTTTGTGTAGAGGGTGATCAGTATGTGTGTGTGTGTTTATGTGTGGCAGTATAGTTTGGTTGGTGTGTAGAGCAGTGTAGGCACATTGGATCAGTGGAGAGAGAGAGCAGGTCTACTTGGAGACGGCCCGGATCCTCTCTCCTGCCCCATTATTCAAGCTCACATATATATATACCCCAGACCTGCTTTATCTATGAAATCTCTCTCTATCCGACCACAATTATTACGCTACCACCCTGTTAAATACTACTTCCTTACTATATATGTATACTGGAATACAATCATAATTACATCACATTATAACAATATAAAATAATAGAAAGTCTGTTACAGTAATTAAAAAAAAATTGTGATTGACAAAATTTAATGGTTAGTATACCAAATTCGTGAAAACTGAAAAAACTGTTAACTAAATTTTTTTGAAATTCGGAATTTTGATAATCTATTTATTTCTAATTAATATTGTTTAAATGGTATACTGGTATAATCAATAAGATAGGAATCAGAGACATTTTCCATGGTAGCCTGCTTTATTTTGTGGTCATCGACCGGGTTTTGGGCGTTCGCCCATTTTCAGGGTGCGTTTAACACAGACTTGCACAAAGCAAATTCAGTTTATATACAATTTGCTCTGTACAAGTCTGTGTTATCACAGTGTTTTGACAAAAAGTATCCTGATGATGGGCGAACGCCCAAAACCCGGTCGATGACCACAAAATGAAGCAGGCAGGCTACCATGGAAAATGTTTCTGATGCTTGCCAGCCCGAAACATTGCGGGAACCAATCACCACCACCACAACAACATATAAAGGATCCCCCACACCGACGTGAAACATTCGCTGCCAAGGCGTATGCGAACTTTTTCCGCTGCGGAAAATTTCCAGGCGTAGCGGCAGTAGAAAATCTTTGCCTAAACCGATGCGGCAACGAATATTGGATCTTTCCATATTGGATTTCCTTAGTGATTGTTTCGAACATTCTACCAAAAAATTATTTTAATAAGTTCCAAGACCCATATCCACGATCCACGACTTTGCAAATTTCCTTGGCATTTGAAATTACGTGAAAAGTTCGTCAATTTTTATTAATATAACTACCATCTACCTATTATATTTAAGTACTAGGGGCGGGTGTTGGTGTAGTGGTTATGAGCATGGACTTGTAAGTGGGAGGACCCCAGTTCGAGTCCAGCGTATAACTAAATTTTATATTTGTTTAAAAAATGTTATTAGTAAAGTAAGTGCTTTCGCCCCCGTCCACGACACCTAATTTGGTAGTTGGATGTTAACCCGCCTGAATAAATAGGCATTACTTTTACTTATTTAAGTACTAGTTATATTTTCATTACATTTATTTATATACTATAAGAAAAGTCAAAAAAATATATGTAAAAATATAATTAACTTTACCTCTTTCTCCCAAATCTAACCCTATACTGTCCCAAATTTTTGCCTTTTTTTTTCTTAAATTTTCTGTATTCTTCATGCGAAAGATCATGAAACCGGCGAAACAATAGCGGCAGTGGAAAAAACCCTGCATGCAGCGTTGCAGCGAAATGACGCTCTGTACTACCGGCGGTCGTTGCGGAATCCGCATCATCCAGTGTAATACATGTATAGACCGCCATGTCTATTGTTCCGTTGCGGTTCCGTGTCCGCCGCGGCAGAGAATGTTTCGCGTCGGTATGGGGGGGATCCTTTAGATGGCACTTTAGAGGAAAAACATAACTCCTCCCCACCACCACCACTCTACCCAAAAGCCCGTTTAAATGAATTTTTTTTACCTGGAGAAATGTTTCAAATAAAAGTTGTAGCTCTTTATATGTATGTAGTTTTACATTTACCAATTTAAAGAGAATCTTTGGAGAGCCGTTTTTGAGAAAAAAAAAAATAAAAAAAAAAAAAGATGATAAAATTGGCGTAATAAACTGAAATAGTACTTTAGAAAAAAAAAAAAAAAAAAAAAAAACAGTAAACATTCCAAGTTTAAAGAATGTCTCATTGTAACCATTTTCGAGAAAATTCCAAAATACTCAAAAAATTTTATTCTGTAAAATCGTAACTTCCGGTAAACCAATTTTCATCAATGAAAAATTGAATTCTATCAATGCTTCTAAATATGTATTTAGTACTATATAATTGGTAAAAACCATTTTTATTATACTGAAAAAGACACAGTAAAGTGGCACTTCCGGTCAAAATTAGAATATTACCTCAAATATACTTGGGGTACACCGTTGTACTGTACGGTGGTAGTATCTAAATGGAATGCCAAGTTTGCGCTTCCTATGACGTTTCGTTTTTGTTTTGTTTTTTTGAGATATTCTGTTAACAGAATACATATATCCAAACCATATGGCTAAAAACACTTTATCCTATTCAGGAAGTCACAAAATATATATTTCCGGTTAAAACTCAATTTCCAAAATCTGACACGATCTCAATAAGTACTTCCCACTTATTGGTAATAAGAAAAAATAAACCAAAAAACGGATACAGAATTCTTGGAATTCTCCGTCAGTAGAAGAAAACAAAAAAAATTAAATGTAGTTATTCCTTTTTTTTTATATGTAGAAGTCACACATTTATGTTTACGAATAAACAAAAATATTAAAGAACAAGCAATTGTGAAATAAAAATAATAATAATATCATTAATAATTAACTGTATCAATAGTATCGAAGTATAAAAAAAAAGGCACTAGTTGCAGAGTTAATGAAAAAAAGGACGAACTTAATAAACAAACAATAAATATATATATATATATATATATATCTTAAAATTAAATTCTATAATAATTTATATCTTACAGAACCAGGCCGAAGCGAGTAAAATTTTAAGAGGTTTGCTGGCTGTTGAGTTAGGAAGAGCTTTAAGTGGGTTCTGTTAAAAAGAGCGTACACCTAGGAAACGAACTCGAAGTTTCGTCAAATATGGGACGACTACCAAAGAACAAAAAAAAAAAAAAAAAAAATGGACAATGTGCTCTCTCTAGCCTTGAGATTAAGCCTAGAGAACTCAATCCTCCAAATTTCCCACCTTTCACATAGCGTGAAATTTAAAGTAATTATTCGCTTCTCATTTTAAACAGCCACCGCGTAACTCATTCAAATCAAACACAGAAGAGGTTTGTCGTAGAAGATATGAGAAAATAATATAGGAATTAATATTTAGCTATTTACAAAAAAATATTTTTAAAGAATCTGTAAGCACATCTCAGGAGAACACATCTCGATATACAAATTTCATTTTCTCTAATGGTGCCGACAGATGATTTTTTTTTTTTCCAAAGAGCAGAATCGGCTATGGAAGGACTAAAAAATCACATAAATATTTCTCAGCCCAGTTTTGTCCAATATTTCACACAAGAAAGCTTTAGATTTAATGGTCTCAACGGCAAATACTAGGGACTCTAAAAGGTGAAAGAGTTAATATTTTAAGAGAGTGCCTATGTACCTATACTGAAGTGATAACGCAAAAATTGTAAGCAGTTTCAAGGTACACTATATAGTTTGAGATAACTGACAGAACAGAGTACAGTTTTTTTCATAAAAGCCTAAAGTTTTTCAAGGATTACAAATATATGATCTATTATTTTTATTAAGCTGCAGAAATAAGAGATTTCGAAACCAATTTTCTTATTTCAAATTGGACCAAATATTTTCTTTAATGAATCCTTGAAGTAGATTTTTTTGTTTTCCATGAAAGGTGGTTATTAAACGAGAAAAATTTGTTGAATATTCTCTGAGATATTCAATTTTGATTGTAGAAAAATGCTCTGCCTTCTGGTTGCTATTATTTCACTTTTTTGGTTTGTAGTCAAATAATGCAAAAACATAATACCATTAGTTGTTCATAATGGGCAACATCATTAAATAAGCACAAAACGCCTTTTTTGTCCAGTTTTCAAATTGACTGCACTCATTACAGAATCAGGGCGGATTTCTTCGCAAGCTTCAGACATTCTTTCTTTAAGTTCTCCTTGTGCACAGGGTTGTGTATTGTGACAGGGTTTAAGTTGCCATAAACTTTAGTTTTTAGGTATCCCCCATGGGAGATAATCCAGAGGCGTCAGGTCTGGGAAGCGGGACTGTGCTAGTCCCAATCTATTTTCTATGCGATCTAGATTAACGCCTTACTATCCTCGCTTTATGAGCTGGACATCCATCCTGATGAAAGTGCATCATTTGCATGCACGTGCCAGAGGAACATTTTCAAGCAGATCTGGAAAGAATTTCTCTTAAGAAATGAAGATACCTAAATGCGTTCAATGTTTCATTGTAACAAATTCGGACCTACAAGTTTAGGCCCCATTAGGCACTATTTTTATTGAAATTATTGTCTGATTCTGTGTCCCATATGTAATTCTGGATTTTTATTTGCCCAAATTTGGAAATAATATCTATTCAATAATCCCATTATTCGTAAATTTACATGCAACACTCCATAAAATATGGTTTTTTGCCTTATTTGGACAATAAACAAAAAAACAATGTGGAATAATTGCAACTAGAAATATTCTCTGCGAATATTCAACGGATTTTTGTCGTTTAATAACTGTTTTTCATGAAAAAAAAGAAGTACTTTAGCAATTAGTTCAAAAATAATATGTGGTCCAATTTGAAATAAAAGATAGTTGGTTTTCGAAATCTCTTATTTCTGCAGCTTAAAAAAAAAAATTTGATCACATATTTGTAAATCTTGAAAAAATTAAGTAAAGTTATCATTTGGAATTTTAACTTGGATGTACTCGCCAAGACAAGTGGGTGAAAAAAACGGCTTCAAAGAAATTAGCATATATAACTGAAAACTTATAAACACGGAATATCAGTTTTAAGCTTCTTGCAATTTTTGAAATTTTTTGTTTCACTAAAAACATTTTTCTTTTTATTTGCTTTCAGGGAATCTCAAAACATGTTATTATGATGCAAAATTTCGAAAGATCTTTAATATTTCCTCTGACATAGTATGGGAAAGCTATATAAGAGATCATCAATGTAAAAAGAACCACAATTTTGAACTACATATGAAACAATGAGTGAAACAGTATATATGTAAGGTATTTGGGTAATAAATAAGTATATTACTTGAAATGGTGGAGTACTGTTTCATTGTGGGGAAAAATTATTCTGTTAACATACAATGTAATCATACTTCTAATATTTTTTGTAAACATTACACTGTAAACAAAACTTATGGTATTGCCAAGATCAATTGATGCACTCAAGAATGTGGTATGAGATAACTTTTTATACTAGTGAAGTCAATAATGACAGAAAGTATGAAACTATGTGGTAAAACAAAAATTGCATTGATTGCATTGTGATTGTAGATAGAGAACAAATCAAAAACAAGGATTTCATGGTGAAATCAAATCACTTAAAAGGAAACTCTGTCCGTTACTAAAAACCCAATGACATAGTTATTTGAGAGAAAATCGAACATAAAAGTTCGATGAAGCCAAGAATAACTTGAGTAAAAAAAAAAAACAAACGTTAGATTGGATAAGAAAGCTGTGGTCTGACAAACTGTACATTCCAACTTTGAATCTGGAATAATGGAGGTAGGTAATGTTAATTATAAATCTAATGATGAAGAGAAAAGGTGAATAAATCTTTAGATTGTCTGAAAAACATGAGGTTCGTCAAAATGAGAGTAACAAATTTAAATGCTAAAACACTACCTAATTAATACTTATTAATTTAGTTAAATTATAAGTATTAAGTACATTATATGTTAGAAGGATATTAGTATGTTATAAGTATATAATGGTAATTTTAAATTTGATGAAGCCAAGAATAAACAAGAGAAATGTATAATAAATTGTTAGATTGGTTGAAAAACACAAGGTTCGTCTAACTAGGAATTATAAATATGAGAGTTGATAAGATGTGTAGAAAATGTTATTTATTAATTTGAAGAAGCCAACAATGAACAAGAGAAAGGGCGAATAAAGCATAAGATTGGTTGAGAAATATTAGGTTCACCAAACTAAAAAGTACAAATTTGCATGCTGAAACTAGGGTGCAGAAGATGTTACTTCTACGTTATTGAAGTCAAGAATGAACAAGAGAAAAAACAAATCTTGAGATTATTTGAGAAATATGAGGTTCATCAAGTTAGGAGTTACAAAATTAAACGCTGAAGCACTAATAATGAAGAGATAATACTTATAAACATGATGAAGTGAAGAATGAACATGTGAAAAGAAGAATAAATTAGAGAAAGATGAGTTCAAACTAGAAATATAAATTTGAAGGTTGAAATAAGGGTATAGGAGATGTTACTTATTATATATGTATATAATTAAGTCAAGAATAAACAAGGGAGAAAGGAGAATAAACCATTAGACTGGTTGAGAAAGAAAAGGCTTGACAAACTGCACTGCGACTTAGAAGGTTGAATCCATGAGAAGGAGATGTTACTTACAAATTTGATGAAGCCAAGAATGAACAAGAGCGGAGAAGAATAAATCGTTAGATTGGAGAAGGTAGAACAGAGATAACTTTATACTTATAGATTTGATTATTGAAATAACAAGAGGAATCGCCGTTCGATCAAATGTTGTTTCTTCGC
This sequence comes from Triatoma infestans, assembly GCA_011037195.1. Lineage (NCBI taxonomy): Eukaryota > Metazoa > Arthropoda > Insecta > Hemiptera > Reduviidae > Triatoma > Triatoma infestans. The sequence continues at coordinate 5,821 of JAAEAF010010665.1, read as the reverse complement.
TGAAATTATGAATTAAAGAGAATTTGTTTGAGTAGAGAAAATAGAAGCCTAACGTTGAAATAATAGGGCAGGAAATGATAATAAGTTAGATTAAACCATATTTAGCCAAAAAGAAGAAAAGTAATTAGAAGTTGCTGCTGAGATTGAAAGTTGAAGAAGAGATGTTTGCGTTTGAAAATGATCATAAAGTTTTAAAAAATGAAAAAAGTTGATAAAACCAAGATTAGGAAGGGAAAAAAAATTGAATGTCCGAAAAATCGCCAGAAGATGGTGTTAGTTGGATTGCAGATACATAAATCGTTAGTAAACAGTTTTAAAAGACCAAGTGTGAAAATTAGATTAAGATAAGAAAATCCGCGAAATCACCAGATAAATGCTGTTAAATATTAAAATAATATGAACTGCGACGATTTGAGAATAAGAAATTTGAACGCTAAAAAATTTGAGCGGGAGATAAGTTAAACGATACCAAGAATAACTAAGGAACAAAGTAGGAGCAATGGCTGAAATGGCTGGCTAAATAAACTTCACAAAGTGAGATTGGGCATGTAAGAAAAATACATTATAATAAACAAATCTTCAAGTAGAATGTGATGTTTTATAGACAAGGACAAAGAACTTAAAACGGCAGGACAAATGATGCGTAGAATCTGATAGACAAGAATGAATGAACAAGTAGAATAAGAAAAGAACTATGAAGAAATCGTTAAAGTGGTGAAGACAAGAATTAATAGAATATTGCAGAAGTTTGATTGAGCCAAGAATTAATTATAACGTGAAGAAGAAAAGAACGTCCGAGAAATCGCTGGATAAAATGATAGTAGGAATTACAAGTGAGTCGGATTGAGAAATAGCAATGTAGGACGTAAAAGGTTTCGAGCAAGACCACACTAGAGTGTGTTTAACTCTAGTTTTGATAAAGTCAAGAGTGCAAAGTCAGAGCAAGAAAAAAACGTCCGAGAAATAGCGGATTAAATGAAGTTAAGAATTAAAAATGATGAGATTATCGGATTAAGAATATAACAAATTTGTACGGTCAAAGAACGGAGTCAAGCCAAGTTTGAAGTAGCCAAGAAGAATAACAAGCAGAAGAAAACAATGTTCAATTTGGTTTATCGGATTAAGAATAACAAATTGAACACTGAAAAAACAGATCAAACAGTCAAAATTTGATATAGCCAAAAATGAAATAGGAGAGGAAGGAAAGGAGGTTTGAATAGGTTCATCGGTTCGAGAATAATCAATTTTGATGAAGCCAGGAATGCACAGGGAGAAGTAGAAAAGATGTTTCGATTAGAGGCTCATCGGACTGAAAATTACAAATATGAATGGATCAAAGCCAAAGTTTGATGTAACCAAGTATGAAGAAGGAGAAGAAATGAAGGTTCGATTAGATTGAGAACAATAAATCTGAAGGCAGCAAGTAGGAGTCAGTCAAGTCCATGAAGCAGGCTATCACGGAAAAGGTCTCTGATTCGTTTAAGTTCTTCGGATACAAAAAAATTGATTAGGTCCAAATAACAAATTTGAAAGTTCAAACAACGAATCAATTCAAACTTGAGTTAAGAGTAACAAATCTGAACACTGGAAGAGCAGAACGTTAGTGAGGTCCCAGCCAGACATAGCCAAGAATGAAAAAGCAGAAGAAAATAAAGTTTGATTAGGTTCATCGCATTGGGAATAATAAAATTGAAGGCTTTTTAAGCAGAACTGGAAGCAACTGGTCAATTCGGAAAGCCACAAAATTTGTTCCATGATTTAAATGTTTCATTTGGATTTGTGTATCATTTAGATATCCAGTCTTAAGTTTTGGACATGTTGTACAGGCTAGGAAAGGACTTGATAATATTATCTCTTTCACGGCCGTGACTAAACATTCCGTAATTACTAATGTAAGATGAATTTCATTTGATATTTTAATTATAGCATTAATTTGCCATTATATTAATATTTAAATCTAATTATTTGCTTACTTATGTTTGTAGTGAAAATATCATAGTTTTTCTAGTTTTTACGGTATTAAAGGGACTTTAAATTGAGTGAGGCATTTAGAAAAAAAAATATTGTTTGAAATGTTAGATTTTATTAAAAAGTAAATAAAAATGTAAGATTGTACTTACTGGCAAACCTTGGATCATTTGGTGATGCCCCATACCATCCGGGGGCATTTGAGTAAGAGATATCCGATGTGTTGCAGTACTGTGCGGGGAACTGATGGTGAACGTGCATATAAGGATTTGTTTGCGGAGGAGAGGGTACGGTACCCGTTGAACCACCACCAGTAGAACCACCGCTTCTATACGGACTTAATTCCAGCTTTCTATAAGATTCTTCAATTGGTGATAATATATCCGTTACGGAAAATGGTGTTGTATGCGGTTGATTATGTTTTGGTGATAATGATATAGCTAAATCTGGTCCGGATAAATCGGGCAATAGATCGGCCGCCGCTGGGTAAGTATCGTGACTACCGTGCCCTGACTGTAACAGGCTAGAGGCGGTCGACATTGCACCACGTCTGTGGCTCGAGTGGTGCTCACAGGCCCTCGCTTCGAGTGGCCCTTGGCCCCGCCTTCTCCCCACTACAACATTCACTAACAACCCGCCCTCTTTCAATCGTACCTTATCTGCCAAGCTAACTGGCCAAGCTAACCTTCATTCCATACGCGGCCTTTACTCTTGACACTTTATATATATAAAAGAAAAAATAAATAAATCCACTCCTTTCTTACTCTTTTATGTAGAACAACTATTATTTAACCAAATAGGTTTATTGTTTCAGCTTGGTAGGGGCAACCCAATAGAACTAAAATAAAAAAAAGAGGTGTTCACTGTACCGCTTGGATTTTTACAGGTAAATATTCTTCAATATTCCAGAAGCAGACTCAATACTCCTTTTGCTAATTTTTTAATTGCTTTTAATGCAATTAAAAAGTAATAAATGCTATTTGTTAAACATACCTCAGGCTTCCAAAAATGATTTTACTTTTAACCTCTGGAAATACAAGATTTAAAATTATAATATAATACTTTATATTAAATATGACCCAATGCTTTTCTTCTGAATTTCTGAATACTAATTTTTACATAATAATCGCGTGTTTATTGGTGACAACCACTTAAAAAAAAAATTCATTAAAAAAAATATTTTAGCCTTCAAAAACTATTTTGGACATAAACAAATTATAAACTAAAATTCCAAATGCTAATCGTTAGAGTTTGTTTAAATGCAATGAATGTATTAAAATTTTTTTTAATACATGAATTTGATGATAAAATTATTATTTTCTATGTATGGTTATACCATATTACTATCGTCATTGTAGTAATCGTATCAAATTTTGCGAAATGGAAATAACAATTTTTGAGGTCCCTAGAGTCCGAACGGAAAATCGTAGTAAGCTGAAAATTGGTTCGTTCAATTGCAACCCAGGGGACGTCACAATAATAAGGTTTACTTACTCAAATTAATCCACTGGACGGTACCACTTTAGCAATAGATTGTTCAGATTTAGCGAAATTCTTGAAAGCCGCTAACAATTTTCGGTGCCGTTATAGTGTGCGCTCTACCAACCCTAATGATTATCTACTGTATAAAATATTAATTTATTTTATTTTATTTATTTCTCTGTTCTTGCCATTTGGTTTACAGACGAAGTTGGGTACATACTATACAAATTAAGACTAAGATACATATGAAAAATGAATACATGAGATTTAATACATAGCAATAATTAGAATATACAAACTGAATTAGTCATGGGGAACATAAAGATGAACTACGCAATAAATAATATAAAATGTAAAAATCTGAATAATGTAGTGTAAAAAAAACAAACCTTAATTATGAGTAAAAAAAAATAAATAAAAGGAATCAATCTGTATGGAAGGAATACTGTACTCGTATGGAACTCTTATGTGCTCTATACAACTTTACGAGAGAGTAAGAGGCATTCAGTACTTCCGTATCACACTTGACAAAAAGACAAACCCTTAGACAGGTCAATCTCGAAACTAAGTGGATCACTGTGTTCAATTTTCGCGCGCTTACCATCATGAGGGACGACCATAAAAGTAAAGTTCAACGATGATAATAAATGTTTTGAAAATATTAAGCTTTAATTTTAATTTTTGTGAATAGTGCATTACTAAACTCTAGAATCATGAAGGTAGATTGCGTACTATACAAGAATCATAAGGGTATTTGCGCATACTGTACCAGCACCTCAAAAATTCTATATCAATATTAATTTAGTTTTAACTAAGTAAAGTGGTTCTCTAAATATTTCATATACTGGACAATTAATAAACACATGGATCTAAGTATCTAACAGGATTTGATAAATGATGATGACAGGAAAATGAGAATACAAGATAATGGCACTTTATTCGAAATTTATATTTTATCCGATTTACTGAGTAGTGTGTAGAGAGAGTGTCCGAGCAAAGAATGATGTTTATGGTAGCGTGGTGAATGTAGAACGGTAGCGTTGGCTGTTGTGGTCATTTGGCTGGTTAGAACTCTCGCTTGCACTTGAAAGATGTTTGTATCTGTTCGGACAGTGAAACTGCGTTGAAGGCGCTGAGTTCTTGTGTCTTCACTTCACAAAGTTGGCACTAGAATGTTTCTAGAGCTTTCTTCCTTGAAGCATGTACTTCTTAGTCTATCCAATCATGGATAGTTTCGTAGCATCCAACTTTATGGATGAGCTAAGCGGATTGTCGGGCAGTCTAAGATGCTGATTTTATGGGTTCCGGAAAAGGTTATTAGTAAGATGTGGCTCTGTAATACATTGGGCTATATATATATATATATTTTTATACTTAAACAAATATATATAAAAAAAATTATAATTAAAACCCAAGAATTATTAAGGAAAATAACAACCTATTCCAATATTTTACCTAAATATGTATGGAGACGTTTTTTTTGTGGGGCTCAAAGTAAGTTTATAGTAATTGAATTGAATGCAAATGATCACAGCTGTTTTGTACCTCCCCCACCCCTGAATTTCAATAATAACTGTATTGTAACGTAATTTGTTCCCACAATTACTTTCTCTAACCGCTGTAATATGAAGTACTGTGATTGGATCAAATTTTTGGTAATTGTGATATATGGCTTTTGATAAATATCATGCTAAAAAAAATTCAGGTATCCTGATAGAGAAACACAGGTTTTTGCAAATAATGGTCACTATATAAGTGTATGTGTGTGCTTGGTATATCAATTAATCATAGAGATATAACTTTTATTTAAAAAAAAACAAAACATTCTACCGGGGAAAATTCATTAATGTAAATCATTCATAAGAATTTTAATGTGTTGCCAAAATTCTGAGATTTGAGGGAAATTGGTAATTCGTAAGTATGGTTTTGTTGACTAATATTGTGGTTGCACATGTGTATATTTTCAATTATACGTGTTTACTTTCTCTTATAACTATGTGATGGAGTGTTGTGTGTAGCAACAAAATATCCCAATCACAAAAATGCTCAGTAAGCTTAAACATGATATTCACTTTTAGGTAACACCAGTGGGGGTGCCACAAGAAGGTTACCAATACGACAAGAAGGTAAGCGGAAAAGCGACCTTTAGTTCAAGATATTTTTCAGTTTTTTCCTATTTTCTTACGCATCATGGACCCTAAAGAAGAGCGATAAAAGCCGACTGCAAGCAGTAGAAATGAGATTATTGCGCAAAGTAGAGGGCAAAACCGGGAGAGACTGCGTTAGGAACAACACCATTAGGGCAAATTTAAAGGTTGAACCTCTAAGGCAAATGATTGACCAAAAAATGCAACTGCGATGTTTCGGTCAC
>JAAEAF010010663.1:0-16365 GCA_011037195.1 Triatoma infestans | reverse complement strand
AAACCTAGGTACATAATTTAAAACAAATGTTTTTATAAGAAATAAAACAAACAAACATTGAAATGTATATATGGTCGTGCCCCGACCGATGTATGGATGGATTTTTCCCTAACATTAACGATGTTCGTTACAGAAAACTTAGTGTTCTATTTAATTTCTGCAATGTTTTTTACACCTAGATTTGGGGGGGGGGCGAAAGATTTGAGGAAGGTGAGAGATCAGTGGCAGGCCTAGACTTTGAAATTTTAATAAATCAACAGGGATGAGAATCATTTAAGAAATCATACTTTTCAAGCAGTGTAATTATGTATAATCACATAAAGCCATAAACATATGTTTTATTTTACATACAATACAATGGGCGTCCTTGCGGATATTTCAGCCTGAAAATGAGTCAAACAACACCCTGACACACCAATTCATGCAATACATTTAGGGCAGAGATGGTTTAGAGTAGAGTTGTACACTGTACTTGGGGGTTAGCCTAATGGGCAAACTCTAGCTCTAATTTCTACTTGGGTTTAATTTATGCGCCCACACACACATTTTAGGAAGGCGCAGACTGGAGACTAAAGAATATTTTAGGCTAAGGGTTCCTAAAAGCCCCACCTCCTTGATAGCCCACTAGCGCCGCCAATATTAGTATTCAGTATCATTCTTAGATTTGAACATATATATTATTATCTCCATACAATTAAGTTTTATTTCAATGGACCATTGTGATTTGTATGCTCAATAAAAAGTGAATGAATTAACTTTACATAACTGTATAACTTTTATAATTTTATTTTTATTGTAGACCTTTTGTTATAAAGCAGTATTCCAACTATAAAAAAATATGTAACTATTAAAGTTTTAGGTAAGGAAATGACAATCTCAGCAGACGAGCACGAAAATTTGGTCTTTTAAAGGGAAGTTTTTAATTTTAAAATTGGTTAGGAAAGAGAAATCTTAGATCTGATAAGATATCACATGAGATATTGTTGCACACGAAATACGTCATCATTATAAAATAAAAAATGAGATATATAAGTAATACAATTACAAGAAAGAGATAACTTAGGAAAAAAAAAATATATATAAAAAATCGTTCAGTTTTAAACGAATGAATGAATTTTAAAATGTTAGTTTAATCGTTGTTTAATTTTATTTAGATTTATTTTGTGTATCTTATTTTTATTTTTTGTATATTCTTAAGATTTTGGTTAGTTAATTGTGAAATAAGTCTCCCTCCAACCACAGAGTTTAAAGATTAGACCCCCGCGTCCACTGTAAGAAAAGAATTTGCCATTTAACAACCCAAACACGTGTTTTCCCACCCATCTGGCCACATCCCTTTACCTAGTTTAAGAGTTTAGTATTTAAAAAACACCTCAGTTAGTGTGAAGCTAAGTCTCTGTACGAGTCTGTGTTGACACACTGTCTGAAGAACGCATCCTGAAGATGGGCGAACGCCCGAAACCGGTCGATGACCACAAAATGAAGCAGGCTACCACGGAAAATGTCTCTGATGCTTTCCAGCTCTGCGGAACCAACCACCACAACACCACAACGAAAAAAAAAACATTTAGCTAAATATGACGAAATTGTTTTGTGCACAAGTTTTCACATTTTTAATTAAACATTTTTTAAGTTAATAATTGTAGAAAATATAAGTTTACTGGGCAAAATTTACTTTGTGTTTCACAGAAAAAAAATGCAAACAAAATATAAAATATGCCTAAAAAATGTTTCAACATGATTAATAGGAACATATTAAAAAAGACATCCCTTTTGTATTTGTGTCTTTTTATCTCATTAACATGGGTCACCAAGATTATTAAATTTATGTAAATAAAATTGAATTGCACTGAATGTAAAAGCTTTTGAATATCTGTAAAAACAAAAAATAAAGAAATAAAATTAGTGCAAAAATAATATGAAAGCTGTGTTGGAAATATTAAAAAAAAGTGATTATGTAAAAATGAAAAAAAATACAAATAACTTAGAGAAAATAAAATGTTTAAACAACTGTTCAAAGCATGTATGTTATTTTATTAACAACAGAAAACAATATACAAGAAATGATGTTTGTATGTTGTAGTTTATTTTTAATGAATCCCCTAACTACTCCAGCTAATTTAACCTTTGGAAAGTTATCATAATAGCAGGCAGCTAAAATTAATACAAGTTCTTGCAAATTATGCCAGGAATATTATTGCTGGACAACATTTTAATATTCAATTTAATAGGTTAATTAAGTAAGTATTTAACAAACCCATGGCGCAACAGTCATGCTATCGCCAAACGGCGATTATTATTAGCAGGCATGTGGTAAGGACGCCGCAGTTCTCTCGCCGTTTTGTTCTGACCTTTGCTAACTAGATGCGCTACTAATTGTAGCTTTCCCACTTTTTCTCACGATGCTGGGTCAACACCGACTTTGCCCGCGTGGAAATCGTACCCTGAATTCTCGCAACAAAAGGCGAGAGCGCTGGCCACTAAACGAACGCAGGTAAGCATGTATTATTAAGTAGAAAGTATTTTAATTTCCTAAAAAAAGAAAGTAAAAATATAATGGGAATCACTCGAAACTATTTTCTCTTATTGGTATTATTAATGACTCTTCAAGTTGAATGTAAATTTTGCTTTAAGGGTGAAGTTTATCCCAAACTGAAGTAGGTAATGAAATTGCAAGTTTTAAGGGCATAAGGTGACCTATATTGTATGGCAGCCTTAACCCCTAACCCACAGAATCCTCCTAAAACCGACGTTTCTAGGGAAAATGTTTCAGATTGAAATGATACCTTGGTTTCAGCACACTTAGCAGTTTTCCAGTGAATTCACAAAAAAAAAAAAATTATTTGTAATGTTGCACTTGAACGATTTTCTTCTAAGTTCGAATTTTGTAGCTATGCTTTTAATGTATCTTAATATTATTATAAAGGGTTGTACGCAGCGGCATAACTAGAATTTTTAGGCCTCCCTTACCTTTATAAAAGTGATAGGCCTTCAAGTGTGTATTTAGAAGACAAAGTTTAAAGAAAATCGTTGGAACCATTTCTGGGAAAATCGTGAAAGTTGGAGAAAAACGGTGCTCGTAAACTGCGCTCTACGATCCCTAATGGTATCTACTGCACAAAATATGTGTGCTCTACTCTAGTAAGTATAACCTATAAGGCCTTCCTTCAGTAATCTCTTTTGCTCCGCCCCCAAACATCCATAGGCCTTAAAAAAAAACACAGCCGGTCAAACTCGAAAACAGCTGGATCATTGTTCTTTTTTCGCGCACTTACCATGTAAGTAGTATAGTTCTACCGTGATGATAAATTATTTAAAAATAATTTTTGTGGTAGAGTGGTATAATACCAGAATCATGACGATAGTACGCACACTAGACCAGTACCAAAAAAACTTTCAGTAAAATCGCACCAGTTGACGGATTTCGACAGAAAACTTTATGTCAGATGTGATGGTGTATCTAAACGAAATATCAAGTTTGAGCTTATTGTGACTTTGAGATATTTTGTTCATTCGCTAAAAATATTCTTTTCGTATTCAGGAAAAACACATATTTCTGTTGAAAACACAATTTCCTTCACACAATCGCAATAGTTACACTTATAAAGTAAAATAAAGCTTGTTTTGCTGTAGCTTTTGTGGACAATCTGTATGTTGTTTGGTAAGTGCACTTTATTAGTTTTGTTTAAAACAAAAAGAACATTTGAAAGAAATTTGTAATAGAATAACTGCCAACCGATAATGTATAAACAAATTCAGTGTAGTATAAAACCAAATACTTAAAATAATAATAATTGTGAACCTGCATATATTAATTTTACTACCAGCATTAAACCAACAAAATTAAATTGATTTGGACTATGGTTAATTGGAGACAAGGGCTGCATGGCCAATGGGTACTCTTAGGACATCTTCTATGAATTACTGGCAACCAGGGTATTGTCAATGCCTATTATTATCAACCCTCAATCGACATGCAAACGTTCCAGACAAACCAAACAATAACTTACCCCTCTCCAATCAAATACCATTTCTCAATTATGCGTTCGACCATGTCAACAGAGAGAAATATACATATTTATTACATTGGCATATTGATACATTTAATGTTTGCAGTATTTTAATATATTTACTATCTTACAAAAATAATATAATATTATCGTAAGATAGAATGTTTCCAAAATTAGCAGAACGAATCTTTACGTTCGAAATGTTGTAGAATTAAAAAAGATTTTCAGCTCAGTTGAGTGAACAAAGGTAGATAAAAATTAGTTTAAGAACAGTTTTATAATATGTACTTTGCCTAGAAACTCTCAAATTAATGAGCGCCTTTAAATCGTAAGAACGATTCTAATAAATATTTTATTTCTTGATTTTATAATCAGGAAACAATATTGTGGTTCTTGGCAAACACCATTAGAGAAAACAATTAAGACTTCACTTTAATGTTATTGTTAGAAAAGACTTTTATAGGTTTTCAGAACTTCATTCATCAACTTTTAGTACTTTTTTAGTGGTCGCCTTCTATTGCACTCTTTACCTCAAATGATTTCAATAAACGAATTTGATATACTTTTCCTCAAATAGAATTCAATAAAATAGGTTATAAATAAACAAAATTACTAATTCATGCGCAAACGCATTGCTATGACCTGCGAAAATTGGTCACATTTAAAACCGGCCTTGAAATTCTCTCTTTCCCCTTAGAGATTTAACCTGAAAATGGCAGACATTGTTAGTTATGCACAATTAATAGTCAAATCTTTCAATTTTTATTTATTTCCTGGATCGACATAGCATTTATTTTTGTTAATTTCACAGAATACTTGAACAAAAAACTGTATTTGTCTGAGACTGGATTTTTTTGGAACATAACTTTCTCATACACAAATATTTCCAAAGTTTCTCATGTGAATTATATAATATTTTGAATTATTAACAATTCGTTTTGAATAAATCGTCATTTCTGATCCTGCCCAAATCTCTCTCCGAAGTAATTGACTAGGGTAGCTAGTTCAACATCTCTTTCTCATCCATAACTCCACACATTAGGTAGTAAGTAGTACAGTAAGTTAGTCTTAATAATTCAACAATCCCTCTCAACTCTTTGTTATGACGCCATTCCTCCTCTTATATCTCAACGTACTAATTGTCCTGTTTGTTATAAATCAATGAGCAGGATCATTATTGGCACTTGTCCTTTTTTTTTCTTTTAATACTTTTTAACATCTCGAAAGCCTCAGTTTCTAAACTGCCTTGTCAGCAATGGCATTCTTTTCCGGGGGTAATATTGCTCGCATCCTTACAGGTAGTACACGTGCCCCTTGGTTAACGCTAAATGAGCAATAGTGTCGCCATAGCAGCCCAATAAGAGACCATGAGACCACTGAGCTCTAGGTCTATACCCGGCTATATTCAAGACCTTGGTCAACACCTTGCAGTTCTTGAATGCAGTCGGCCTAAGCGCAGACAAATTCACTGAATGGAAGGCTATTATCACTGAAGAGGAGGCGGACGTATATGGGTTAGTGGAGGCCGGTTCGTCAACAGATAATCTCCAACACTACCAGACGTCGGGTTACCAGGCATATGCATTGCGAAGAGGTGGTGTTGGGAATAATTTTTGCTTCAAAATCCTCACTCACAGTAAAGTTTACCGTTAAAAAAGAAATAAAAGAGAGTGATAAGCTGGAAGCGGTGCAGATAGATTTATGGAATGGCAAGCTTCACAGACGATTCCATGTTGTGTATAACCCCCCTTCCTGCTTGAAGCTGGATGGGACCCCAGGACATTCTGTACGAGACCAAAACGCTCCTTCCACGAGATGGGGCTACGACCAAACTTTCCTTGTTGGAAAAGTTTTTGAAGATTTCATTAATGCCAATCCAGTAGAAGTAATTAGGGATGAGGAATGCAGCCCACTTTTTCTTTCATTAAGCGGCAATACCAGTAGCCCTAACGCGATCTTGAACAATACACCCTTAAGAGGAAAAATAAAGCATTCCCTGAGAATTTGGGCATAATATTTTGAAGTAGTAATTACTAGAAATAACGGTAGGCCTAAGGAACTCCGCTCTCGATGGAACTTCAAAAAAGCTAAATGGGATCTCTTTTCCAAATTAAGCGATGTGCAAATAAATGAGGATTTAAAAATACAGGGTAACGTATTCAGAGCAAATTTAGTTGATACACTGTGGAACCAACCTCAACACACCAACTCCTTTGTCACCACATCTGGCAGGATTCTTACATCAAATATCGACATTGCCAAACAATCTGCTCATATTATTCTAAAATTAGCTACTGCCACCTACGAAAGAGCTGGAAGTCAGACTCCAAGGCCTCACCCACTTGCCTCAACGAACTAAAGAATTATTTCTTTTATTCCCCTTTTTGCTTCACCGATTTAAACTCAGCATCGAGAAAATGCACCGGACCCAGTGACATACTTCCTGAATTTATAAAACATGTAGCGGATCAGCAAGCAATACCTAAAAGAATTTATCCATCTATAATAATATCCTTCCTGACTTTGGACTGATGGTATCGTTCAATGAAACTTAGAATTCTGCCTACATACATTACAATATGAAACTTAGAATTTTGCATACATTTGTACGTTTACGGAGAAGTTTTCCTTTCTAAAATCTTATTTAAAAAAAAATTAGAAAGGGTGCTTTGGGTGACGAGGAGTGTTTCATCATCAGGGAAACACAATAGTTTTATCGAGTTCGCAGTTTGTCATATCTTCAGAAAAAAAAAATTGAAGTAAATTTTGATACTCAATAGGATGACTAAGGCTCTCGTATTTGTACACAAAAATGTAGTATCTATGTATTAAACACTTCGAAAAGGAGTATTTTTGGGTGGAGTGATTTTTCGGCTAGTTCCTAAATCCGAACAGTTGCACACATCAATTATTTCAAAAAATAGGCTGGGCTACCCGCAGATATGCCAATATTCCTGAAGATTTGGGAACATAAGTAGCAAAAGTTCATAAATTATTCTAAAAACTTTTTATTTCAAGTATTTTTTTATAAAGGAACAGTTTAAAACAATTTACAGAAACATAAACAAGACTTTTATAAGTTCAATTCAATGCAAAAACAAAAGTAAGGAAATTTTATATATTTAATCAAAAAATTATTTTTAAAAAAAAGTTGTAAAAATAGCATTTACTTATTCACCAAAACTCAAATTTCATTCGATGAAAAGTGACGACTATAAAAAATGCTTTCATCTTTTATCTTTGTTCTATTATAACTATTTGCCCATTGTTACAGCATCTGAAAAAGTGAAAATGGTTCATTGTTTTTTGAAATCTCGTTAAATTAAAAAATAACTCAGATAAAATTTATTTAACCAACTATTATATATATATTTCTCAATTTTTGGAAAGACACGTAGCACAAATTCATAAATTATTATGCAAATTATAATTATTACAAAGTTACCTAATTGCTCCAACATCTTTTAAGGCTCAGTTACAACTAATAAATGTTACTTTGGTCATACATGTATGACCTGATCTTGCTTGAAATATAGAACCAACTTCAGATCATGTATTAATTTACATCGATCTATTGGTGAAATAACAAAAATTTTGGAAAAACGTAATCCTTAGGTTGAGAAATACCGAGCATTGGAAAATGTAGTATGTACAAATAAAAAAGAATTGACCAAGGGAGAAGAATTGTTTTCCTTCCACGCATTCAATTGGATGCAGGTGATACCAATAATACAAATAGGCTACAATACGTTCTACGCAGACGATTATAACCTATACACACACACGCTCAACACCATGGCGCAATAGCCCACGAAGAGCTAAGGCTTGCCAGACGGCGATTGATAATACCTTATAGTTTTAGCATTTGCTAAAACTATTAATAAGTCTTAAGGACAGAGTTTTGATCGTGTTAACGTATATGTTATAGACCCTTATTCAGTCAAAGGCTATTATATGTTGCTTTGACAAGATATCGTTCAAAAGAAGGAACAGAAATTCAAAGTACTGAAACTATTTAAAATGTTGTTTGGAAACAAGTTTTATAAACAAAAATTTTGTCATCAGTTTGTGTGTTTATTTGTTCTTCACCCAGGGAGTTGAGCACCAAAGGCGTCAGGGAGCGGAGCCCACCTAGTATATATATATATATATATATGTGTAAAAGATTCTTTGACCATTCTTAATATGATAGAATGGAAATATTGGGGTTCAGGCTTAGAAAATAAAACAACTACAATTTTGCCAACGTTTCGACAAATTAAATATATTCTCTTGTTCGAGTTATAAACAAAAAAATTATATTTTGAGAGATAAAACAAATGACCATTTAAGCTGAAGAATTTAATAAAATAACTAATAATTGGAAAAGCTCCAAAACACACTTAAGCACGATTTGTTATAGAATGAGAAGGGAAAGAATGATGATAAGGTATATATAGCATAGAGGTAGGTTGTGTGTTAAAGGGGCTGGAAAGAAAGAGTACAATAATGGGGTCAAGATAAAAATGAGGTTATCATTTATCAATAATCTCATTTTATCCTATTTCCTGAAACTGATTTTGTAAATATTCTTCTCATTCCTTCTAGTTCAGTAACCGCAACTACGAAATTTGATCAAAAGTGAAGGGAGCAGTGATCCACTGTGAGCAAGTATCCAGGACAATCAAGCAAACTTTCTTTGAATGTTTACCACCCTTATCTACTTTTAGTCCAAATTAGATTAATGAGCTCGAAATGTTAGGTTTTTAATTTTACAAATCTCCAGAAAAAATTACAGTGCATGTAAAGTATGTGCCCCAATTTGGAAGTTTAATGTTAAGCCCGCCTGAAAAACTAGGCATTAATTTTACTCTATAATACAAAGTTCAAAGTAAAGCTTTAAAGCAATCCCAAGAAAATAAAGAAAAACTGAAAAAATTCATTCAGTATACTAAGTCTTGGATAGTTGATTTTTATCTGAAACCTTTGTATAGAATGTGTGATTGTGCGATTGCAAGGGATATATAATAAACATGGACTTTAAGTTATAAAACATTTCTTGTTTGAGCTAGGCATTTACTTATGAATCTATATCGAGAACTCAACACAAACACAATACTTCCTCTTAAAACAGTTAAGAGTAGTTATTTTTAAATATGGTCCGAAAACACAGAAACAAAAATTAATGACAGTTATCTAAAATGTATGGCAAACGTCTATCAACCCCCAGCGAAATTTGTAATGATAGTTTAAAGTTAAACCTAAACACTGATTTCCCAAGACAAGAAAAAAATTTTGGTCACTTATTCTGTAAATCTGATAATGCAGCTTTGGCTGCATTCCATATACTTTAATATTATGTACGTGATAGGACAGTACATTATACTAAGGAGACACTGTGGAAAAAAGCTGAAAATGCAACTTCCCCAAAATGCTCACAAAATAATTTCCCTAGAAAAATGATTAAAATAAAAGTAATAGCTCTTTCTACGTATATACATTTAGTGTGCAGAGTTTAAAGAAAATGTAGGGGCCTTTTTCGAGAATATTGCAGGAAAAAATCTTTCCGTAAAATCGCTGTTCCGTTATATGGATTTTAGACGTTCTGCTGTATATAGATTTTTAGCTGTTCTGTTATATAGATTTTAGCCGTTTATAACCTTCATGATATACGGTGTGATTCCCAACGCTCTTTACTTTTGGCCTTCGATTTGGATACCAATGTTAGATCCCTATAATTTTAATCAGAATGCTGGGTTATCAATGTTTGTGTTCACCCCCGGGAACTATTTCCTGACGTTTCTTCTAAAGACAGACGCTATTATTAACTTTGTGCTAGGGGCTAACTTAGCCCCCTAGATCGCTTTAAACAAACTAAAACTAAAAAAAAAAAAATAAACAAATTACCATCTGCTTCGCCAATTTGATCTGCTACCGCTTGCTGTTCTACAATTAAGTTTTCTTCTAAAAACTGAGGGAAACACCAATATTAGTTAAATTATAAGAAAAGGTAAAACAATTTCTATTTTTAAAGAAAACAAACAAAATAAATACAAAACTCACCTTATTATTATCATTTTCATCTTTCTTAAATTCATCATCGTTTTTTAAATCTACTATCTCTGGCAGCATTTTTTCTTTGGTTTTAATAAGAGTAACAATATCAGTATCAGTCAATGATCTGGGTAACCTTGGAAACAGCAAACGTTGCATCTAATTTATGAAGAAAATTATAAAATCCACTTTGTTTCAGAATGCAAATTTTAATAATTTATTGCAAGGATTTGCTGACCTGAGTAATTGTTCTTGTCAACTCTTTTATTTTATCTTCCTGACTTCCAATAATTGCCTTTAGCAGTATTTCTCTACTAGTAACGTCATTAGAAAAATAATCATAACTTGAAGAAGCATTTTCAGGTGGCTGAATAACTGAGTTCTAAAAAACGTCAAAATAAAATTATACAACCTAATACTTTTAAAAAAGGAAACAAATCTACTGTGAAACTCTCCCACGACTTTGTCCTTACTGCATTCAACTTTCGACAAAGTTCTCAAACAGACAGAATTTTGGCCGCTAGGAGTCGCGTTTAGGTAAGGCCGTGAATCATACGATGTAGAGATAACAGTATACAAACTATTCATCAACCGCAAAAAGAAAAAGTTTTATAATTAACAGAAATCTTCCAATCCTGCCATACAAAGTCTACGATGCCAGCTACTGTCTCTTCAAAAGCCTTGATTACCAAGTTCACAGCTATGTAATTTGAATTTACCACTGAGCTACAGCATATGACGAATGAGTATGTCATTCATTAAAAAAAAACTTCACAAGGAAGCAAGGTCACATCTCCCTCAGAACCATAAATCAAATTTGTCGGAGAACTATTTCAAATAAAAGTGATTAACCATCACATGCATAGTAATACCTTGTTTAAAGAAAATCGTGAAAAACAAAACAAAAAATCATTTAAGGCAGATTCTTCCTGTGAGATCCATTGATGAAATGAGAACATAATGTCAAGTATTAGCTTCTGGGATTCCTTTTTTACATTATACAGTTTACACTCTTCAATCCATTCTCTAAAAAGCAACTCGCTGTACCCAAGGTATCTCATAACATGTATTTAAAAAATCTGAATTTCCAAAAATCCGACACCTTGGCATACATTCTCTTGTAAGAGTATGAACAAAAATATAATTTGAAATTTACTACCTTCTCAGACCAGTGATCACCTTTTTCATAACCTTCAGTACTTGCTGGTGCAGTCATAAGTGAGACAAAATGTTGAAATTTTATTCGTTCAGTGTTTTCATCCCAAGGATCTAGTAATGTTTTTGGTACCCAAACATTTTCCAAAGCAATCTCTAATTTATTCAATCTTTCTTGTAATTGTTCGTTTTGTTCAGTGCACGCTTGCAACTAGGCCAGAATAAAATCAGTCATATTTGAGAATAATGATAAAAAGCTAATTGAAAGTATTGTTTGTTTCCTCTACCCTATTATATACCTTTGCAATCATTTCATTATGCTTATTTTTCATTTCAAAAAGACTTTTACATCGCCAACATGATGTGTACGCTTGTTCCCAATTATTTGGTAAGTTAATTGAACAAGAAGGTCGTGCTCGTTTCACTGATGACATATTTTCCTTCTGAGAGCAAATAAAATTTTAAAAAATGCTGAGACACGAAAAATATATAAACATGCTAAATTACGAATATACTCATCCTTACCACATACTCTATATACTCATCACGATTTATCTGATATTCAGTCGAATTGTGAAGGTTTCCAGTTGATATGAAAGAGGCATTCAAACAAAAGCTTTCATTCTGCTGATCATCATAAGTCAATTGGAAAAACTGACTCACACCTAAAATCTTTATTTAAAAAATATAATTACCTTTCAAAAATAAAATCTGATTTCCTCTTTATAATGCCATTTCTTTATTAGTTTAAATAAACACGTACTTCCAAATGCTTACTAACGTAGACAAATTGATAATTCATATCAAGCTCAGCATCTTTCAGGTACTTTGAATCAAAAATGATTCTTCTTTTTCTGCCAGAATTATCAGTTGGTTCTCCAATTCCCCATTCAAAAGCTAGAAACGATTCATATTTGTTCCATCCTGCTTTAAAAATACCAATCCAATCTAATGTTGATCCTTTCAACTAAAAAAAAAGTTGATTTCCTTTCATAATATCTTATTTAATTACACCATTTTGTGAATACAAACAAAATGCTCTTCACTTACCTGTGGATCTAATGTAAAATTTACATATAAATGATAATTCTTATTATAGCTTATCAAAACATCTTCAAACCTCACCAAATCTAATATACACTTTTCATCTTGAGGTATTGGTTCAAATAATACCATTATAATCTTTTCTTTGTTTTCTTTTAGTGTAAAAAATATGTAATTGTTATTTATTGCGCTTTTTAATAAGAACTGATAAATGGTGTAAATATTGTGGATTAGAATTTTTCAAAACATATGGGTTATGGCTTATGGAAGGTAACACTTCTAGAGAAGTGAATTCATTTGAGATCATTTGAAGAAGTCCACCTTAAAAATGATTTTCCTAATTAGATTAAGATTCTAAAAAAATAATGCATGGGACTATATGTACTTTTCAGAGCGGAATTTGCAGGATATTTGTTTATAAAGGCCTATGAATGCCAAATTTCAGTGTACACTATTTCGAGGACATGCAGTTTTAGTTAAGAAAGGATTCCAGTACAAAATTATATAAATTTCATAATTTAAAAAAATAATTTATGTGCAGTTTGCAAAGGAATCTGAGCTATTTAAATGTAATTCTTGGGCATTTTGTTCTAAAGGTTAATGTCTCTGGTAATGTTTATAAGTTCGGCTTTTTAAGGAATAAAAATTCACATCTAAACAGTTTTTCAAATGAAACTCTTTCTTTTTTAGTACCCTTGTATTCTACTAGTATTTGATTGTTATCTAGATTATAGAAGACCCCTGTTTCTATTTCTTCTCTATACAGTTTTCCTGAATGTTTTAACCTAGATCACTTCACACAAAAGAACTCAGGAAAACTATAATTGCATTGGAGATCCACTACTGAATGTGTTCACCATTATTGATGCTGTTAGTGTTAGATTTCTCTTTTCTAACTTTGATGGTAGTATCCATTTCCTGATACTATTACACCTTATTGCTCTCATTTCACCTGCTATTTGCTTAAATGTTAAAAATAAATTGGTCGCTATTTTTATTTCTTTTTTTCTTATTTCAGATTAGCAGTGTGTTTATGAGGCAGTATTTTGAGAACGAAAAGGACAAATTCATAATAGAACTGATGAAAGGTTAAAAACTTTAAGGAAGAATCGTGAATATTTCAATTACTGGAAGTGGCCCCTTCTCCATGTGCAAGATTCTGTTGTCTCTAATTTGAAAATTGATAGAGGGTTTCCTTTAAAGCATTGCAATCTGCGAAGAAAATAATTTTTTTTTTTGTAACTTTCATATTTATTTTATTAGTTAGTTTATCTCAGTGGTGTTCAAACTTTGTCGACTCATGGAACCCTTAAACTGTAAGGTTTTTCGGGGAACCCCATCCCACCCTTGAAAAAATATATCCTAAAGTAATATTTATAGTAAATCACTATCTTATAGGTACTTTATGTAAAGACAAAGAAAATTATTGTATTTTTTTATAAAATAATTTAACATAAAATTGCCTTTCATCTACCTTTGCATTATATTTAGTGACTGCGATGTGCTTGCAACTTTTTACACAAACTGCCGAAATCTCGCTCTATTGATGTTATCTCCAGTCCCATTTAATTTGTTCTATATTTTTTTTTGTTGCCACAAACATTGAGAAAGATTTTTCGCTTAAATACATTGTTCCGTACTACATTAACATGTATATAGTTGTTTGAGAAACTGCTGGGTATTCTGCGTGAATATATATGTCTTTATATTTTATAGTTAATAAACACTTAAGTCAATTAGTCTGAGTGCTTTATAATGTTTATTTTCGAATTTTTATTTTGACTCGCGGAACCTGGGATTCCGTGGAACACAGTTTGAATACCACTGGTTTATCTTATTGTTATAAGAGAAGTACCGCTATCGCATCGCATTTTTGAAATTGAGTTTTAATGTGAACAGTATGTTGTAAATTTGAAAAAAAAAATTTCAGTAAATGGTTTGCATATACATATATGTGTGTACTGAAATGTGGTTGGTGTGATGTTGTATGCTTGTAGTATAGCACGAGCATTTTGTAAAGGGCTTGTGTGTGTACATGTTTAAGATAGAGATAGAAGCAGTGACGGCTACTGGTATTCGCGATTGCGCGACTGAACCCCCCAGCTATTTGAAAAAAAAAATTAAAATAAAATTAAATAAAAAGTAACAAATTTTCATATTTCAATTTCAAAGAAATATTTTCATTTTTATATTATTAGGTCACAGTAAAAATTGTATATATTGCCGATAATCAAATCAAATTCCCATGTAAAATGATGTGAAAGAAAATATTAAATTGGTTTGTCAAATCCGAGAATCAGACATAAAAGAATAGGAACGTATATCAGTATAGGAGCTCACTCGAATGTGTTGTTTAATGAAATTGTGCACTATAGTGAATTGTACGTATGATATCAGAGACATTTTCCGCGATAGCCTGCTTCATTTTGTGGTCATCGACCGGTTTCGGTGTTCGCCCATCTTCAGGATGCGTTTGTCAGACAGTGTGATAACACAGACTTGCGCAGAGCAAATTCAGTTTACACACTGACTGGTTTTTTTAATTGTATTTAAAAACTAAACTCTTAACCTAGGTCAAGGGGGTATGGTGATGGTAACTGGGTGGGAAAAGGAACATGTTTGGGTTGTTAAAAGGGCAAATTTTCCTTAAAATGGAAACAACACGGGGGAGGGGGTCTAATTTTTAAATTCTGTTGTTGAAGGGAGATTTAATGTGGAACATGTACATATCAGGAGATCTATAAAATGTAGGTATTGAATTACAGTTGGTTCACAGAATTTAATAGGTATATAAAAAATATTTATATAATATGTATAATATTTTATATTACATATTAATATTATATTATATATAATACTAGCTGAACCCGGTCACGCTTCGCTGTGGCTCAATCTGATTTTAATAATTAGGGAAGTAAATAGAAGTATTATAGTTAACATGGATTCAGCAAGAAAACAAACCATTCAAGTTAATACCCTACTTTGCGTTGCTGTGATCTGAAAGGAAAGAAAGAAAAAATGTTGTTAACTATAAGTCTCTTGTTATTGTGAAGCTAGTGAATGGACTGCATATTTTTGTTTGTCCGCTTCCTGCATAAACATAAAGGATGACCGATTGTGGAGCATGCGACAGATAATTGCCCATGAGAGAAGCATTCGTGTTCTAAATTCAAACCGCACACTTGCAAAGATTGTCTTTGCGCTTTATTGATAGTCATAGCGGCCGCAGGGTGTATTAGAAATTGAATTCGTTTGAACTCAAACGCCATATCTGTCCGCATATTTATTTGTCAAGCACTACTAAGATAAAGTTCCGCATAGTTGATGGTAGAATAAACATGCTTCTTTACTTGTGATATTAAACACTTTACTTTTCCACCTGCACAGCACATACCTGGTGTTTCATTTTTAAATTTTTGAGCACCACAATACGTACACTTTTTATCCATTTTTCCAATAATTACACTTGAATGAAGACTGTAATTGTAAAGGGGATTGTAATTGAAACCGCATAAATTAAATCAGTATGTATCGTTCGTCTTGTCTGTGTCCTGCGAATTCGATTCCTTTGATGCCTGCTTGCCTCTGCTCACTTGTTTCTGAAGCTCGAGCAAGAGCAGTGTGATCTCGATCTCTTTCTTGCCTAGTTTTTCTCTGTTCACTTGTTTCTGAAGCTCGTTCTACTCTTCTCCTTTTTGCTTGATTTGTAGATCGACCAATGGCACTTTGGGGTTAAATAAAACGTATTTCCAATTATTTTCTTCAGCTGGAAATCAATAATATTTTTGATTTGTATTTTTATTTTTAATGCAACTGGTATTATGGGTATGTTATTTTAATTTGCTTTATAAAGTAAATTCTATGACTAAATTTCATGAGTAACAATTTAATTTTTCAATTTATCCATGGTTACACTTTTAACAAATATTACTAATTAAATGTTATTTTGATATTTTTGGGATATTTGTTCGGGAGCACCTAGAACTCTGATTTTTAAAAAAATTTGCAAAAACCTTCCCGGGGATATACCTAATAATTTCCCAAAATTTCACGGCGATTGGATGTATGGTTTTTGAATCTATCGAGTACAGACAGACACACATTCATTTTATATATTAAAGAT
>JAAEAF010010662.1:0-22422 GCA_011037195.1 Triatoma infestans | reverse complement strand
GGTAGCTAGGTGATCAATGTAGACTGTAGGGTGTCGGTACGTAGGTGTGTATGTACTTTCTTGAATTAACTCTATATGGACAAAAAAAAACTCTTAAGTATTTCAAAAATAATTAACAAATAAATAAATAAACAAAATACACAAATAAAAAAAATATATATATTTAATAAGCGTGCAGGGATGCGCAAGGATGTGAGGATAATAGCAAAGGGTATGAGAAGATGAAGATCTTTTCCTTTTGTAGAAATCTTGTGTTTCTGAAAATAATCATACAGAGTTATACATAAATTTATATGATAAAATTTCTAATCATAACATGCAATTAAATTCATGCGCATGCAATAACATTCGTGCTCATGCAATGGTGCAGTCGACGAAGATTCTTGGATCTGTAAAAGAGAGGTTAAACAAATTTAAATTTCAACAAATATTAGTGTAAAAATTATTAAAGTTAAGAAGTAAAGATGAATATATATCTTGAGGGAGTATGCACAAGGGTGAAGCCGACTGTATGTTCATCAGCTCTTCAGCTTTGCTGTGTTTTCTAGATACCTTAAGTTAACAATAACATTAAAATACAAATGATAAACAAGTACAAGAATAATACAAATTATTTAATTTCCTTTTAAGGCGAACTGAAAAAAATATTAATTAATTAGGTAAATACAATATATAAAAAAAATATTAATATCATCTCTTCAAAAGTAAGTACGAATTCACTTGGTGATCTTGATTTCTGCAAAATAAAATAAATTACAATTATTATTTAAATATACAATGCAATAATTACAAATATTAAAGCCGGAATAATTTTATGACTCGAAGTACGATAGTTTTCAGTGCTGAAACAAAAATAATATGTCATTATTGCAACAACTTAATTAGATATAAACCTGATACATTTATTGTTACATATAACATTTACATGTGGTGTAGTATGTAAAGTTAAGAAGTGTGATAGATTGAGAATTATTTCAAGAGATTATGTCAAGTATTTTATTTCAAGTGTTATGTATTGTGTGCGCGAGGTGGCACAGAAATTTTGTGGCTAGTTACTAGGGATTTTAGTGAACTTAGCGATTAGTACTAAATTGGTGCGTTTGAGTACTATTTGAAAATTGAATGTTGAATTTAATTGTTAGATACGTGCGCAAATTAATGATTGCCCTGTAAGAATGTTTCTACAAGTATTCATTGGAAATTGCCTTTTAAGTGCGAAAGTATGAATTCGCCAGAAAATTTGGAATTTTTGACATTGTCCGCATGCAAATGAAGGGACGTGATGCCATAGTTAGGTATTACCTAGTTAGACAGGACTGATGGAAGCAGCTATGATTGCGCCATAGTCATATCAGGTTTTCGAGAAAGCGACTGAGGGCTAACTCGTTTTGGGCTGTATTTGGAAACAATTACGAGCCGTATGTCCAAATTTTGAACAATATTGGCAAGTGGGCCTATTTTGGAGTTTATTGCTAGTTTCGTTACCATTATTATGACTATACTGGGGTCTATCTGAATAAGGGTTAAATCGCGAATTGTTTGAATTAATTCGAGGACTATGATTATTACTATAATATTGATTATTATTATTATTGTTATAACGATTATTATTATATACCCTACGATTGAAATTTTTTGGTACATTAAAATTGTTAGGCATTTTGCCAAAGTTAGTACGAGGTTTTGATTGCAATTTGTTGGTGCAGTCCACGTCAAAATGTGGACCGGAACAATGGCGACAAGGTCTGTTCTTTATTACATTGAATACTCTACAAGTGGTAGTTGGTTTTAATTGTGGCTTTTGACTTTTATTACGATGGGGGCATTCTCTGTGGAAATGCATTTGTCCACAGTAACGACAAGGAGATGGGGGTGTACGATTATAAGTTTTCGAAGTAACAGCGAAAACTGTGGGGTTTGTTTCAGAAGCCTGAACTTCTTTTAGGGCATTGGCATAGGAAAGTGCTTCATCTAATTTTTGAGGAAGCTTCGTTCGTACCTCATTACGAAGCGGTTGAGGAAGTGACTTCAAGAAAGCATCAGTGGCCAGTTTATCTAGAATTGCTTGTAAGGCCTCGAGTGGGTTAGCTTGAGCTTTTAAATGAATGGCGGATTGGATATGTCTAATCCTATCCGCGAAAGTTTCAGGAGACTCAGTGGGCAAGGACTGAATATTAGTCATCTGTTGTAAGAGGACTAAGGGTGTTTTTTCCTTACGAAATCGGGCTAGAAGTCGCTCTGAAATTAGAGGATACGTTATAGTTGTACCCTGGCGTTGTAATTCCGCTTTCTGGGTGGCATAAAATATTTTTGCAGAACCTGAGAGCCTAAGTGCTAATATTTCTAATTTAGCAGCGTCGTCCCAGCCAGAAAGACTAGCACAATGGCTAATTTGGTCTAGGAAATCGGACACTTTGGCTGAATTTTCGCCATCGAAGGTGGGTAAGCTATTAATTAATTGTAAATTTCTTAAAGAACTAGCTGGTTGATTGCTTTGGGTGGGAGGAGGATTGGCTAATTGTTGCTGAGCAAGCAAATATTCTACAGCGGCGTCGATTTTCATGTTTTGTCCGTTAATTTTATACATTTTGGAAATACAAATTCACAAGGGATGGTGCAAATACAACAATTTCAAAAACTAAAATTTTTCAAATTACAAAAACGAAATTCAATAAAAATTCAATATGGGAAATATTTAGATACTTCCGCTGAGAAACTAATTTAAAAGTTAATAAAATTATCTGATGGATAATTAGTTTAATTATTAAATTGGAAATTTTACGTACTTGTAAATTTGTGGATTCTTGTTGAAAATATCCCAAACAGCTGGCACCAATGTAATGTAATGGGTGATGTTTGTAGTTGTTGGTTGTGTCGTGAGCGTTTTAGCGAAAAGGGCTTATAAGTTTGTAATTTTAAAAAAGAATGAAGTCTAGTAATAATAAGGAAGTCACACACTGTTTTTCAAAAGATATATTCTCTAAGAGAAATTAAGTTAACAACAATATGCTTATAAATTAATTGGAATAATTCTTAAAACTTGATACTGGCTCTGATGTTTTCACTTTGGTAGCTAGAACGAGTCTGTTAGTAAATTTAAGTATTTTACAATATCACAATATTATGTTTAAGAAATTAAGTATTTATCAAGATTGATGCAAAACTGGCACAGATATTTAGAGAGCGATTCCTGAAGCGTCCTGTCTGAAGGTAGAGTTAAGACTGTCTACTCTTTACTCTTTTAAAGCTGATGGCTCTCTTCTTTGGAATTGCTCTCTCTCTCGCGGGGGAATTTTCTTACAAAGGTTTGGCCTAACGGAATTTAGTGTCTTTGTTTTCTTAATAGCAATGACAGATTTAATATACCTGGTACTAAAATACACACTTTCTGAAGGTAAATTCACAGCACTAAAATAATTATAAAATATTAACAAACATACAATTTTGGATACTATAAAATATTCAGAAACTTTAAACTATTATTTTTCGATTTTGTCCTTCCACTACAACGCCATCTTAAACTAGAGCGCAAATACTTCAACAAACGTTATGTTCACTTTTTTTTAGATATCTTTCTTCGTTTAAGAGTTATTTCAAATGTGGCCCGTTTAAATGGGACACCCTTATTAGAAACATTGATAGAATTCCAAATTTGAATAAAATCGATTAGCTGAGACCTGCGACTTAATTGAATAGGTTAATGGAAGATTTTTTTCTTTTAAATTTCTCGAAAACGGCTGCAGAAATGATTTTCTTTAAAATTGGTGTGCTAACTGCATAAAAGTGCTAAAACCTATCACTTTTATCTCAAATATTTTTTCGGTTAAATTTCACTTTAGGGTGTTTTATGGCATCTTTATCATTACATTTTAAATGTTATTTAAGTTTGTGTAATTTTTTTTTGGCATTCTTTTTTGGATTATAGTGACCATTCTGTTTCTATCTGCAAAGGACACTCACTGTAATCAAACTGTACCCACACCATCTCTCTATATTTATAGTTAAACAATTGAGTATAAATTACACTTGTCCATGTCATAACTTTTATAAGTTGAAAATTATTATTATTTATAGATTATGGGCTAATTAAATTTGGGATTAATTTTTTTTTATAACTAGGTAGTTCAAAAACCACTTTTTTTTGGCCTTCACAAATTTTATTATTTCTTACAATGCACTCAACTTTCCTTTTTTTTTTTTTTCTTCTTTTTTTTTCGCTATTCTCAAGAGTAATATTATAATATAGTGAAGTAAATACAAATGATATATAAGCCAGTATTAATTTTAATTATTTTTATTAGTTATAAATCACATCATTGTTGTAATTAAGATTTCGTTTCTTTTTGTTTAGATATGTAATTTTTTCAAAAGGTTAGGTGACCCTGTATGTGTAACAGCAGCCAAAGAGAGTAGAGAGGAGAGAAACGAATTCAACCACTCTCTCTCGGACTGGAGTGGGAGAAACCATATAAATACAGCGACGGGACACAAAGAAAATATAGTTCAAATTAGTTCAGAAGATAGTTTACCAGTCACCCCTTCCACTCTACCTTAATCTATCATCTTTACTGTAAAGTCCAGGCAGTCAGGTAACTCATCATTAGATTACGGTGTTATAACCAAGTCTTTTTAAATTCATCAAACTAATCAATTCCTCAACCAATTCATCCTGATGTAACAGCAACTAATGTGATAGAGAGAAGAGAAAACGAATTCAAACCACTCTCTCTCGGACTGGATTGGGAGAAACCATATAAATACAGCGACGGACACAAAGAAAATATAGTTCAAATTAGTTAGAAGATAGTTACCAGTCACAACGTACCGTCACCCATACCACTTACTCTTAATCATATTAATCCTTTACGTAAAGTCCAGGCAGTCAGTGTAACTCATCATTATATTACGGTGTTAATAACCAAGTCTTTTTAAATTCATCAAACTAATACAATTCTCTCCAACCAATTCATCCATGATGTAACAGCAACTAATGTGAGTAGAGAGAAGAGAAACGAATTCAACCACTCTCTCTCGGACTGGATTGGGAGAAACCATATAAATACAGCGACGGGACACAAAGAAAATATAGTTCAAATTAGTTCAGAAGATAGTTTACCAGTCACCCCTTCCACTCTACCTTAATCTATCATCTTTACTGTAAAGTCCAGGCAGTCAGTGTAACTCATCATTATATTACGGTGTTAATAACCAAGTCTTTTTAAATTCATCAAACTAATACAATTCTCTCCAACCAATTCATCCATGATGTAACAGCAACTAATGTGAGTAGAGAGAAGAGAAACGAATTCAACCACTCTCTCTCGGACTGGATTGGGAGAAACCATATAAATACAGCGACGGGACACAAAGAAAATATAGTTCAAATTAGTTCAGAAGATAGTTTACCAGTCACAACGTACCAGTCACCCCTACCACTCTACCTTAATCTATCATCTTTACTGTAAAGTCCAGGCAGTCAGTGTAACTCATCATTATATTACGGTGTTAATAACCAAGTCTTTTTAAATTCATCAAACTAAACCAATTCTCTCCAACCAATTCATCCATGATGTAACAGCAACTAATGTGAGTAGAGAGAAGAGAAACGAATTCAACCACTCTCTCTCGGAATGGAGTGGGAGAAACCATATAAATATACAGCAACAGAGACAGTTCAGAGATATAGTTCAATGTAGTTCATCATCTCGCCGGTCACTACATGTCATTCTCATATCACTCTACCTTAACCATTCTCATTGTAAAGTCCAGGCAGACTGTGTCTCATTATTAATATAGTAGTTAACCAGTGTTAATAAAGTCAATCTCATTTCATTAACCAGACCCCCAAATTCTCTCCACGTAACACATCTATTATACTGTGCTTTGTGTATTTGAGAGTTTGCTTAAATATTTTTATTTATTATGCTTTAGATGTTAATGAGCAGAATTTCTTTATATAAATGAAAGCCAAAAGGGAGTTCTACACTATGTATTAACATGACTGAATTTGCTATTCAACTGCCAGCAGCATGAAAGAAATCTTAATTAAAGTTACTACTCTCCTCATCAATGGAAGAAACGTGACGTTTGAGCAAATGTACTTAATAATAATGACAATATATTATTAATGAAAATAATTTCAACAATAAACTGTTAATTAAGATTAATACTGGCTTATATCATCAGTACTTATACTCGTATTTCATTATGTAATATTACTCTTGAGAATGCCATAAAAAAAAAAGCCGAACCGTTGAGTACATTGTGAGAAATGATAAAATTTCTGAAGGCCAAAAAAATTTGTTGTTGAACTACCCTAGCTAATTAAAAAATAAATTAACTTTTAAATGAAAAAGTTCAAGAGGGAAAATCCCTGGTTTTTAGAAGATTTTTTTCTTTTTATTATTATTATTATTATTATTATTATTATTATTATTTATTCATGGAAAAATAGTCTAATTAAAAGTTTTTCTTTAAAATGGATGAAGAGGGTGAGGACATCATCAATATATATAGGGTGACCAGAGTTATATGCTCCACCCACTTTTTTTTAAAACGGTGGGAATTTTCGAAAAAATAGAAAACACGTATTTAATCATTTTTAGTCTAGTTTACTTTCAGTGATTGATCCATTTTTCAAATCCCAATATCCCGAGATACAGCATCCAACTTTTTTTTTTCAAATGGAACATTATATATTTTTTTTGCATATTTTTATAGTACTTGAGCCTCTAAAAAAATTTAAAATCGGTTAGGTTTTTCAAAAGTTATGGTAATTTAAAATATGAAAAACAAATTTCAGTTTAATGTCAAAATTACCTTATTTTTTCTTTAAAGAAGTTCTTCAAACTGGGCACCACCAACGGCAAGCCAAAGCTCTGGACTCCCACGCTCTGTTTGTAGCAGCACTTAGGGGGGGCAAAGTCAACATCTAGGCAAGCTAGAGTTATTCGACGTTCCAGATCTTCGACCGAAGCCACAGGATTAAGGTTACTGTACACTTTATTTTTTAGATATCCTCACAAAAAATGCACAATTTTATGGACTTATGGACTTATGGATACCAACAATGGCCTTCTTTAATCGTTGGAACTTTAGAATATGGGCAGAAGAAAATCCACAAGTTACCTTCGCCACACGCCATCAGATTGTTTTTTCTACAAACGTTTGGTGTGGAGTTTTAGGAAACCAACTAATCGGCCCATACTTCTACAGAGGGAACTTAACTGGTGAAAGGTATCTAACTTTTTTAAAAGACATTTTGCCAGTTCTGCTTGAAGATGTTCCTCTAAAACGTCGGCTAGATGTATTTTCAACAAGATGGTTGCCCGGCACATAAAGCGAGAGTTGTTCGACGTTACCTGGACAGAAATTTCCACGAAAAGTGGTTAGGAACTCATGGTCCGATCCAATGGCCACCTCGATCTCCGGACTTAAACCCAATGGACTATTTTTTGTGGGGATATCTAAAAAATAAAGTGTACAGTAACCTTAATCCCGTGGCTTCAGTCGAAGATACGGAACGTCGAATATTGACTTTGCCACCTAAGTGCTGCTACAAACAGAGCGTGGGAGTCCAGAGCTTTGGCTTGCCTATCCGTTGATGGTGCCCAGTTTGAAGAGCTTCTTTAAAGAAAAAATAGGTAATTTTGACATTAAACTGAAATTTGTTTTTCATATTTTAAATTACCATAACTTTTGAAAAACCTAACCGATTTTAAATTTTTTATTTTTTATTTTTTTAGAGGCTCAATTACTATAAAAATATGCAAGAAAAAATATAATGTTCCATTTGTAAAAAAAAAAAAAGTTGGATGCTGTATCTCGGGATATTGGGGTATAAAAAAATGGATCAATCACTGAAAATAAACTAGACTAAAAATG
The DNA here is from genome assembly GCA_011037195.1 of Triatoma infestans. NCBI lineage: Eukaryota > Metazoa > Arthropoda > Insecta > Hemiptera > Reduviidae > Triatoma > Triatoma infestans. The sequence goes on along the minus strand of JAAEAF010010662.1, from coordinate 14,538 downwards.
ATTAAATACGTGTTTTCTATTTTTTCGACATTTCCCGCCGTTTAAAAAAAAAGTGGGTGGAGCATATAACTAACTCTCTGGTCACCCTGTATATATATATCGTTAGCTGCTTGATAAATTGCTTTTAAAGATTTCAAATTTATAGTAATATATGTTTCAAATATTAAATCTTGGACTTAGTTAAGTTCAAAGTTAAAAATAATTTAAAAAAAAAAATATGTTTGCGTATAGTAATAAATTTAATACGAAAACAAAAAACTGAAGGATAGATAAAATTTTGAAAATTAATTTTAGGTAGCTGCTTTATTTTATAATCATTCGCCTATTATTATCAGGATATTTTGGTAAACAATGTAAAGATTGTCGACTAGCATAATGGGCCAACAGTGGTTCTTGTTTTTATTTTTTTTATTTTTTTTTTTTAACTTCATTTATTTAAAAAAATTTCTCTGTCTGTGAACAATCTTGTTGTAATTTTCCCATAATTTATACATTTTACTGGAAATAAGAAACGGCATGACCATTTCCATATGTAAATTAAGAGAGTCACCAATTAGTGATACGGCTATATAAGGGTCAGCTTGTTTACTTGTTATCAGGGTTAAGTAGCCAAACTGAAAATTTGAACTAAGGACCTCGAAACAAGAAAAAAATTTCCTATGGTGCTATGTCCGCAAACGCTTTGTTTAGGAGATATTCACACCTAAAGATTTTCATTGTTACGAATTATTTAGGCATAGTAAATAAATAAAACTGATTTTATTTGTTCCAACTACTTTACTTATTAAATGTAAACATTAACATTCATATTAAATGTTGTCTAAGTGATTTCCTTGAGCATTAAGACAAGCTCGGCATCTTTCTTCAACAGCAGCAGTGGCAGAACGGCACTGGATATGTGTTATTGTTTCACAAGATTCAATTATCCTTCTTCGTAAAGAATTAAGGTCATTGACCGGCCTTGCATAGACTTTTTGTTTAATGTCACCCCAAACAAAAAAATCCAGTGGTGTCAGGTCTGGAGAGCGAGCAGGCCAAGCAGTGGTTGGCCACTTTGAACCAGTGGGTCCTGCACGGCCAGTCCATTGATTGGGATAATTAACATTTAGCCATTGTCGTGGACCTCTTCCGTAATGTGCAGGACAACCATCTAATTGAAACCACATGTTCCTTCTCAGTTGTAGTGGAATATCTTCAACTAAATCATAGTAATCATTATTAAGAAATTCCAAAAATGTGTCCGCATTGAGTCGAGGTGGTAAGAAATGCGGACCTATTAAAATACTGTCTATTATCCCCAACCACACATTCCACTGAAACTAGTGCTGAAAATGATGCTGACGAATTGCATGGGGATTTTCATGCAACCAGAGATGATTATTGTTCTGATTGAAAAATCCTAAACAAATCGTTTGCACAGACAGACCTTCATAGGAAATATTTGTTTCTTGTTTTGAGGTCCTTAGTTCATATTTTCAGTTTGGTCACTGCTGCTGTTGAAGAAAGATGCCGAGCCTGTCTTAATGCTCAAGGAAATCACTTTGAACAACATTTAATATGAATGTTAATGTTTACATTTAATAAATAAAGTAGTTGGAACAAATAAAATAAGTTTTATTTATTTACTATGCCTAAATAATTCATAACAATGAAAATCTTTAGGTGTGAATATCTCCTAAACAAAGCGTTTGCGGACATAGCACCATAGGAAATTTTTTTCTTGTTTTGAGGTCCTAAGTTCAAATTTTCAGTTTGGCTACTTAACCCTGAAACACCCTGTATAAAGAGTATTATTAGTTGTAAATTTTAAATAAATAAATAAATAAATTAAAAAAAAATATATACATACATGTTTCGGCGAAATGTAATAATTTAAGTAATAAATTTACTTTATTAAAAAGAATATTATATTTCGTATAGTAATAAACTAAGAGTAGAATTTGTAGCCTTCAGTATTTTAAACATGCAAATGTTTGATCTGTTGAAGGAAGTTGTTTTTCTTTATTTTTAGATTTAACAGTTTGTTGGGAAACTATATGATGTGTATTTGTAATGAAAACAGTATCTTATACATACATTAATATTTATCTTACAATATGAATGCATAGAGTAAAAGAAGAGGTGGTTTGGCGGAGGGGGGGCGCAGTTTAATGGTGCGGTACTCAGTGAAACAGACTGATGTTTTATAATATGGCGGGGGGATAGTTACTTGTCTGACTCAGTTTTACTATCGTTATTATTTGTTGTATAACATAGCTCTGCTATATATTACTATTTTTATTAACTATATATCGCTCTTTTAGTTAGTTTATTATTGTTGCACTTTTCTAGGCTATATTGTTAGCTATAAATTGCCAATATTTCTCATAGTAATTTTGATTAAATATCTAATCGGTGTATACCTGAAACAGTAACTGTAATTCAATAAATCTTTTAAATTCAAGAAACTGCGTAACATATTAGATTTATTTATAGATAATAGCCTTCCTTATTTTTAAATAAGTTTATATTTTCTTCACCCAGTACTGAAAGATTTCTATTTTTTTTTTGAACAGTTCTATAATATTCATGAATGTTTCCACGTTTTAAACAAATCTGGTGTGAAACAGTCACACGAATTTCTCTTACACACTACATTAATTCTCTTAAATACAATTTAATCCAAGAAATTTTCTCTTGCAATTACAATGTTTAGTTGTGCTGGGCATAGATAAGGTGATGGGAATTTTACTTGTATATCTGAACTGCCTGACAGACTCCCCTCTAAAATCAATTATTTCAATGTTTCAAATAAACGTGATATGTTTTTGTCTAGACAGCAAGCACTCCAAGTTTAAAGAAAACCATTTCGAGAAAATTCAAAAAACTATTCTGTAAAGTCGCACTTTACAATTTTTTTTCAAATTTCGAATTCTATATAATTACCGGGCAGGTCCGGCAGAGCGGATTGGGAAATGGCCAAAACCATTTGCACGCCTTCGAGGCTGGAATGGGCAATCAGCTCGTTTCTGCCCTATAAGTCACCGGGGGTGGATGGGGTCTTTCCTGCCGGGCATGGCGGAGATCCTCCCACACTTGGTTCGGGTAACTAGAAGTAGTCTGCTACTCGGGTATATACCGAGGCCATGGAGGAGGGCAAGGGTGGTGTTCATCCCGAAAACCGGCAATAGGGACTCCACCCTGCCTAAATCCTTCAGGCCTATCTACTTTTCGTCTTTTCTTCTTAAGGCAATGGAAAAGGCTTTGGATAATTTATAAGAACAGAGATTCTGGAGAGGGTGCCTTTGCACCCGCTACAGCATGTATACCGAGCGGGAAGATCAACGGACACCGCTCTGTATGAGCTGACGAGTACCATCCAGGAATCTCTAGATGTCAAGGAAACGGCCATTTGCGTCTTTCTGGACATAGAGGGCGCTTTTGACAAAACTTCCCATGAGGCCGTCAGTAGGGCCCTAATTAAAAGGGGGGCAGACGGCAGCATGGCGAGGTGGGAGAATGAGATGTTGTCCACATGAACAGTGGAGACGATGGTGGGACAACAAACCATTAGAGTCAGCACGACTAGAGGTGTCCCCAAAGGGGGTTCTGTCACGCCTAATATGAAGTCTAGTAGTAGACGAACTCCTCTGCAAATTGGCGGATCTCGACATCTCCTGTCAGGGTTATGCCGATGATATTGTCATAATTGCTAGAGGTAAGTTCGAAGAAACCCTTTGTGAAATATTACAAAGGGGTCTAGACATCACTAACAGATGGTGCCTCTCTGTGGGGTAAAAGCCACAGTAGTTCCTTTTACAAGGCGCAGGACTCTTCCACATCTGAAAAGCATCCAGTTAGCTGGAGTTGATCTAGAGTGGAAGAAGGATGTTAAATATCTTGGGGTAACTTTGGATAGTAAGCTCCAATGGAATAGGCATGTTGAATTAACTGCCAGCAAAGCTACTCGCGCCCTCATGGTGTGCAGGAGGGTGGCGGGCAAGTCCTGGGGAGCCCTCCTCGAATTCTTATTTGGATGTACACCATGATGGTGAGACTCATTATCACCTATGGCGCAGTAGCGTGGTACAGCAGAACAAAGCTCGAGAAGGTCAAGAAGACTCTTGACAAAGTACAGCGCCTTGCGTGCCTATGCACCACGGGAGCAATGAGGACGTGTCCTACAGCCGGGATTGAGGTTATTCTCAATCTCACACCGCTCCACCTAGTGGTGGAACGAGTGGCGAAGGAAGCCCTCCTCAGAATCTCTAGGGAGGGCATGGGGGGATGTGGGCTAGGTTTTGGGAGGCGAATGCTTCCTTCTGTTGGCTCCCTCCCCTGGGACTTTCCTAGAGATAGTATGATCAAGAAATATAGCTTCGTTAGAAATTTTTCTACGAAGCTAAGTACGAAAAGGGAGTGGAGCGAAGGATCCGCCCTGGATAGTATTAGCAAGCATGCCACTAAGTGGTATACAGTTGGGTCTAAGACCCTCGAATGAACCGGGGCAGAAGTGTTTGGTCCTAGAACCAAACACTCGGAACCCATGGGTAGGTTTCCCAGCATCTTCCAGGCAGAAATTCACACTATTGGAAGGTGCGTTCAGCTGAACCTTGATCGAGGATATCGGAATCAGGAGATAGTTATCCTATCCGATAGTCAGGTGGCCATTAAAGCACTGAGCTCTTATGTAATCAGTTCTAAAATGGTATGGGAATGCCTAGGTAAGCTTAATGACCTAGTCAGAAGAAATAAAGTTACCCTACATTGTGTGCCGGGACATGTCGGCGTGGAGGGTAATGAGGTAGCCGACACCCTGGTAAAAGAAGGCGCTGTATCTTCTCTTATTGGGCCAGAGCCCTTTTGTGGAGTCAGCGACCAAGTATTTCTAGAAGAAATCAAGAAGGAGGAGGTGGCAGAAAGAGCTCGTCTCTGGAACACCATCCCTGGGACTGAGACAGGCCAAGGTCTGTCTGGGTGGCTGCAACCAGAAAGGTCAAAGCCTGCATCAATCTGAGTAAGAATAGGATCCGTATTCTTTGAGGGATTCCTTACGGGACATTGCAGACTCAGGGGCACCTGAGGAAGCTTGGCCTAGAAGATGACGGCGCATGCAGATTCTGTGGAGAAATGGAGGAAACTCCGATACATCTCACGGACTGTGATGCCGTCATTCAAAGAAGATTCAGTAGTCTGGGTTGTTTTACCAGATACGGGAGGAGGAAATACCCACCCTAGAACCTTCCAGGATTTTGGGATTCCTTGGGGAGCTCAACCTGGAGAGGGTGCTATAGATGAGCGAGCTTTTCTTGGGCACCAGACGGGGGTACAATAGATCAAGCAAAATGGTCGCGGTACAGAACCCTCAAAAAAAAAAAAAAAAATTCTATATAATTGCGTATTAATATTATGTAGATGGTAAAACCATATAATATAATGTGGAGGTACTTTACAGGAAAGCATAACGTTACTGTTCCCCCTAGGACAACCCCCCAAAAAAAAACAATTTGTCCGGAAAAAGTTTCAAATAAAAGTGATAGGCATTTATATGTGTGTGAATAATATAAAAGTATTTGTTGACCGTTAATGAATTATGTTGTGAAGAAATTTGTTGAGGACCGGTCAAGAAAGAAACATTTAAGTATACCAACGTTTCGACAGAGTGTTTCCTGGCTGTAATAAATAGATAGTCGTGTGGATGTGGAGAAAGAATTTTTTTAAACTTACACATTTGTTACCTCGTAAAAAGATTAAAAAATAAAATTAAAAGTTACTATTTCTTGTCTTAAAAGATCTGTATGAATGATATATATATATCATTGCAGACTCATATATATATATAAAGTTTGAATAAAATCGTTGGTTCTGTTTTCGAGGAAAATCATGAAAAACTTCAAAAAAAAAAAAATTCACTTCCGGTTGATAGATTTTACCCAAAAATCTTCTTTTCTGGTGCGGTGTTAGTTTATTTATAGGACAATAACAAATTTTAGCTACCTGTGACTTTTCGTTTTTGCGATATTTTGTGAAAACACACAAATACCAGAGACCGTTCGCAATAAAACATTTTTTTTTTTTTTTGTATTCGGGGAACCCTAAAATTTCTGATGAAAACTCACTTTCAAAAATCTGACAAGTACGAGAAGTAAGAGAAAGTAATAAAGTGGTGTTGACGGGGTACATGTAGGTGGAAGTGAAGGGCAGATAGTACAAATGATTTCATTGCACTCCAGAAGAACATTGAACAACCCAAATAAGATTGGAAATTTAAAGTCACAGTTTTTTTCAGAACCAGATCAAAATAATACGTGTTTATATGTAAGGGTTTGTGAATGAGATAAAATAATTTGGTTTAGATGAATAAAGTAGATGTGAAGTTGAACACTGTATAATGTTATTAGTGACACTGACTGCCTGGACTTTACATTAAAATATATAGTATGGTAGAGAGATAAAAGAGTAAGTAGATGACACGTTGTGACTGCTGTATGAACTCTCCTATATGATCTGTGTCTCTCGTCGCTATATTTAAGCAGTTTCTCCCATTCTAGTCCAAGAGAATGGTCCTGTCATTTTTGTCTCTCTCTCTTTCTCTCTTCTCTCTGCTCTGGATCCCTCTCTTTGGATCCTATTACATTATATATGTGCAAAATAGCATTCTGAGTTTGAAGATAATTTTCGGAAACTTTTCGAGAAAATTTAAAGATCTTTTCCATAAAGTTGCATTTCCGGTTGACAAGTTTTCTTTAAATTTGAAATTGTAGCTATGCTTTTAATATACCATAATATTAAATAGGTGGTCGAACCACACATTGTTGTATTGAAGAGGCACTTCAGAGGTGGTAATCTCAACGTTGCTGTACCTCCAGAACTTTCCAAAAAATGGAATTTTTCCAGGAAACATGCTTCAAATAAAAATGATGACATTTACGATAAGCTTAAAAAAAAAAAATTAAGATTTTTGAGAAAATCTCGAAAAACAATTCAGTAATGTCGCACTTCTGTTGATGGAAAGTCACACGCAGTGGTGTTATCAAGTTTGTGCTTTCTGCAGTTTTTACTTTTGAGATATTTTGTTCACACCCACAGACACAACATTCGCTAAAAACTTTTTTGCTTCATATACAATGGTCGTTTCTAATGTGTTTTCGATGAAAACTTAATGGCAATTTGATACGGACGAAAAATAAGAAAATTGGTCTCTCTCATGCTTTCTACTATAGGTCTAGAATTTCGAATATAATAAAACTGTCAATGAATATTATAAAAAAATATTTAACAATTAAAATGGCAAATTCTTAAGAGATTTCCCGCGGTTAGACGATTAAGAAAACACATCTCTAAGAATATCAACATCATTCTGTTTGCAAATATTCTTCAGTAAATTAATAGAGCAAATTCTAATAGATGAAAAGTAGTTGTTCCTTGTCTTAGTATTGCAATTCTTTTCTACGCCCTGCAGCTGCTACTATAAATATCAGTTTTATACTCGAAGAGAAATAGTATATAATTATATGTAATTTATAATGATCACCGTCCATTTAGCCAGTTATTATCCATCAGCTAATTTTAATTTTTTTTTCTTTTTCTTTATATTTTTCATCCTTCTTAACTTACTATAATCTCTATGAAAGCTACATTTTTCAGTTTCTAATAATTATTTATTTAAATAAAAATGTCGCAAACAAATGTTGATAAAATGACTAACACACAAACTCACTACAGGTCACTTTTTAACTAGTAATATTTACGAACTTTGTTAGAAGAGAAAAGTATATTTAGTCAATAGTGATTGAATGTTGTGTGAGATGAACTTGGTTTAAGTAGTAGAAGGGAAGGGATTAGCTTCCTCCGACATTCTCCCACTAATTTCGAACTCCACCAAGGCTTACTCAAAGCCCTTAGTGCGGCCTGGCTATCCGAGAAAATCCGCACTTCCTTGAACTCTCCCTGCCACTCCCCCACCAGGTGGCAGCATTCAATAATGCCCACCACCTCTGCCTGAAAGATCGTGGCCAACCCACCCAAGGCCACCGAACTCCCTCTGTCCAACTCCTGAAACCATGCTCCCGCCCCCGACAGGCCAGTGCCCTCCTGCCAGAGCCATCTGAATAGCAGCGAATAATACCGCTGCCCGACTCCGTTGGCCTCGTGAGGTTATCATCCCCTATACTGCCAATCGTAATCTCATAATCTCTCTCAAATCCCCATTTCTTGCTCGTCTCATCAAGTTTGGATAGCAGAAATCGGTGCACTCGGTGCTGCCCTTAGATTTTTCCTTCCTAAGAGCCTCTACAGCTCACTGTCCGGTGATGGACTGTAACGAGAGAACACTGTCCAGATCGGCAGTGCACTGAGAAGGTTCCGAGCGCTAATGACCATAGATGTTGACGCGTCTTAAATTAGAAAAAAAGAATAGTAAATTTGGGTGAGATATGAATTGCTTGAAGAGCGAGGTGATTAGTTAAAACTCTTGCTTGTTCTGTCAAGTAGCTAGTGTGGTTGCACTACTTCCATCACCTTTCAAAAATCAATTTTCGTGGCCAAATTTTCTCAAATGTAAGTGATAATCATATATGAAAAAATCGCGTAAACTATCATTCAGTAAAGTTGTATTTATTGTTGACGGAATTTGACGTAACTCTTCGTTCTTCTGCAGGATGCGGTTGAACTTCCTGATTTTTCATTTTTTGTGATATTTTTTTCTGTTTTGAGACAAAAATTTGTTTTTTGCATTTTCAGGAATCATTATTTCCAATTTCCAAAATTTCCAAATTCAATTTCCAAAATTTGACACGCTCGCAATACTTCTTCTTGTAAAAGAAAGTCTTTACATCTCTCTTGTAGGGAAAGTAAAAACTAATAAAATGTAGGCAGTTGTAGCGTAATATTTGTTCTGTTTGGTTTTTACTTCTACACGGAGATTTCTTTAAAATTTATCAACCAGAAGTATTAATAGGTGATTAATTCTTTGCTATTTCTATCTGCGATCATCTAGGGAAGCATTAATCTCTCCAAAGCTAATCATTTACTACCAAATAATGTTGAATCAAACCCTCTACACGCTTTAGACATTTCTAAAAGACTAAAAATTTGAATAATAGTTATTTATTTGATACGAGTGTAAAGTGCCATTTTTATACCCTGGAATTAGGTTTGTCCTCACGAAATCAATCGTGTGTGATAACCGAACGAGAGTTGGAAATTGACTTTACTATCGCATTATATTTTAACGCAGCCACTGGTGCCATCTAGGAGAGAAAGCAGGTACCTCAAGTTCTCCTAATGGCGCGCTCTAGCTTTTTCTAGAAGAATCGAGAAATTTCTAGACCTTTCTACACCGGTGTAAATAGTGGGACAACAGAGAGTTTGAAGAGTTTCTTGTTACTAAATGTACGTTTGTGAAAAGTGTATACAAAGTGAACTTTTGTGGTTTAAACTGTGAATTAATTGTTATTAAGTATTGTATTTATAATTTATTGTGTAAAGCAAAAATTGGTGCTTTTCTTATTGAAGTTTAGAGTATTTTATCTAAACGAACCCACTTAAAACTAGTTGCAGTAACTAGTTTAGATCGAAAAACGTTACAATATATTATAATTTTTTGCAAAAGTTAAAACTAAAAAAAAAATATATATATAAAGAAATAAATATGTACGCAGTACAAAAAGAAAATGTTATCCATTGTAAAAGGGGAAAGATGTAAAACTAAACATATTATTGTATTTGATTTATTGTTAAATTGATTTGAAAATGTTAAATATTTAATTCAAGAATTTCTACATACTTTAATATTAATATATTTTAGCAATTTCATTCATACTCTAAAAATTTGTTGACGCCACTCAAACACTCCTGTACAAGTACTTCTTTATAAGACGCTTCTCAGACCTCTGTTGAAATATGCTTGCCCAGTCTGGATAACTGCCAGCAATACACTGACGAAACGACTTCAGACATTTCAAAATAATGTACTACTTCGACTTGCTTTAAGAGCCTCTTGGTTTAGCAGAAACACACAAATACATAGAGAACTAGACATTACAGATATTTTTACACACACATGGCTAAATTAAATACAACTTCTTCCTCACACTACGCATACTATCCTCAATGTCCCATTGCAACATAGGCGAACCTACTCAAATCTAGAAGACTGATTCCAGGACTCTCCCAAGATTTGTGAATAACATATTTTATCTCTAATCTCTATGTGTAAAGCTCTTGGTGAGTTGGCCCATATTTATGATTTATAAATAAAATAAAATATGTTTAATTGAATGTTGGCAACACTGTAAGTTACTTCCAATCTCTATAGATAAATGTACAACTTTAGCCACTGATTTCAGTGGAAGATTATCACATTATTCAGCTGTTGTAGAATATTGTTACTATGTAAAATATGTTAATATTTTATATACTTTAAAAAAAAAATGCACATTTTTTGCAAATATTATATCATGACAAGTACAACGTTTTCAAAATGTACGAGTATATGTTATTTCCTAGTTACTTTTTAATGGCTAAAACATTGTAGGTCATTTTCCACATTTTTTTTTACTGTCCATCACATTGATTTCTTACTTATTTTTACCAATTTTAGTTTGTTTTTTTTAGGAAATTGTTTTCTAATTAACAGATATATCTGGGACACATGAAACTATATAATATTGACGACTACCTTCCTGGGATTTGACCTAATTAATGTCTTGTTTCTTAGTATTTTTTCCCACCAATTATTATTTATAGTATCTAAATGATACTATATTTTATAAATATGATGAAAATACTCTTTTTACTTTTTAGTTTTTTAAAAATTTCTTTTAATCGCTTTTTTATGATTTTTTTTTTTAAACCCACCATAGAAAATATCATAAAAATCCTAAAATGTTAAGATCCATCTTTCTTCAACATACTTTACAGTATAGCTTTGTTAAAATTTTACAGATCTCTTCATCAAAAAATCTTGTGTGAAACAATCACACGACTTTGATATTTGATTAACATTAACGATTAACATTTGATATTTAATATTACAAATTTCGCGGAACTATTTAAAATCTATTTAGATTTTGAAAAAATTTTCTAACAAAAGTATATGTGGGGCAGTTAACATTGCAAAGAAATATAGTCTTTTTTCGAGAAAAATAAAAAAAACAAACTCAAAAAACCATTTGGTAAACCCGCAACAGACTATAAACCGCAGAGAAATAGTTGTTGATGGAAAATTGATGGGTTTTTCACTTTCTCTCAAGAATTGGTTTTGACGTGCCCAAGGAATTCAAGAAATGAACTTCCTGAGAGGCTTAGTTTGGGTCCATCAGAGGAAAACTGCTGGAGATTTGGAAAGAAGCTGATTAGACGCCTGATCCAACACCACATGATGTCTGGATAGGTTTGATGTCAAGAGATATCTTCGATTCCAAAAGTTCGGCACAAGAATTCCATAAATATAGATAATTTGATTTATTACTTTTTTATATTGATATAAAAATTATATTACAAAATGAGTTTTCACTGGGAACTTTTTTTTTTTTTTTTTTTTTACAATGAACCTTGCAGGTATTATGTTCTAGGTAGCATAATTTGTCCACACCTTACTCTTTATACTAGAAAATGATTTTCGAATTTGCAATAATCGTTAATTCTGTTTTTCATTAATGGCTGATATTTGCGCTGGCATTATTCACTCACTCATTCACTTTCATTCATAACAACAAGTTCTCCAATAAATACTTTCATCCTAATAAATACATTCATACCACAGAAAAAACATGCATGTACTATTTGATCGGGATAGAGTACTCGATATTCCTCTATCCTTAAATCTTAAGTCTAAAATGTGTTATGTAAGTATAAACTATTTATATATAAATTCAAATTTATTATTTCCACTGAATTTTTTTTCTAAACTTGAAAAACTTTTAAACATTTTATCACCCGGTCGATGAAAGCTGAATCATCTTTCTTCAGTGCTTCTGACAAGTTATTGGGAATCTTGTTCAATTTTCTACTTCGTTGATATAATGGGCACTCAATTATAATATGTTGCACGGATATAGGGATATTATAAGTATTACAAAATGGGATTTGTTCCCTGCTCATCAGATAACTATTTGCTATCTGAGTATGGCCGATTCTCAAACGAACGACAATTATCTCCTTTTTCTGAACGGTTCTCGGAACGGATTTCCAAGCTTGCACTGTGCCTTTTATAGTTCTTAGTTTATTGTTTTATACTGCTGACCAACACAAGTATTTGATCACTGGAATAGAGAAATGTTGTTTTCGACATTTCCTACTTTCTTTTACTGCTTAAAGTTATAATAATTTTCATTAGTTTAAAAGGTTTCTTTTTGGTTGGAAATCCTTTCGTAAAACTTTTTTGTTTTTACTCTATTCCTTTTTTTGAACAATATCCATACTCTTTGTGGGGTTAAAAAAAGATTCAAGTCTATGGTACATAAATATTTTTAGATAATATATATTTAATCTAGGAACTAAAGAGCTAGTTAACGCAAAGTACCAAAGAGATCGTGACAATCACAAAATGTTTTCATCCATGATTCATCCATACATAATAACCAGCCTCATATGTAAATAGAAATGAATACTTAGTGTATTTTTTATTTTTATTTTTCAATCAAGTTCAGCTTTAAAATGACCTTGCGTTGTTTGAGTGAGTCATTGATTACGAACACAACTGAATAGCGAATAAAGGGGTGACTTGATTATAATTATGGATAATTTGATTTTTATTAATGAGCAAATCTTCTTTTGTGTGTTAATATTTTTAATTCATAGATATTTTTTTTTTTTTTAATTGTTTATCTTTTAATTAAATTAGACTATATAATACTATAGGAGGAAGCCTATAAATTTTACTTTCTTTTAAGATGTAATGTAATTGATAGAAATGAACTTTTTGCTGAGTTTACCAATTTCTATTTTATTGCTGTTGTTTGATTTTTTTTTTTTTTTTTGTACAATAAATATTATTCGAGAGAACGCTAAAATATACTAGTCCATACTTCAAGGTCAACGGTAGGCGTTCAGGGATGCTCGGCCCACTATGTCCCCATAAATGATCGTTTAAACTAAATTCATACATTTGTTAAGCTCTAATTCTCAGGTCACAACAATTAATACACCTGTTTAAAAGTAATTGCAAAGCCATTCTCTAAATATTTTTTTTGTATTTACTCTCTCTTTATTGCTACTTATTGCTGTTGTGTTTGTGGGTCTTTTTTGTGAGCAAAATGTGTAAAAATAAAATCAAGATTAAGCTTAGAATTTTTTTAAATCAAGCATACAATTTTTTTTTATTTTTTTTAAATTTAAGGCGCTTTAACATTTATGGTCAATGGCGCCTGGAGCGTTCTCCAGTGCACTGCCGACCTCCGGATAGTGTTCTCTCGTTACAGACAACACTGTCCATCACCGGACAGTGCCGGGGGAATCAATCATACTAATTACTCATATAATGGCATATAAAGTTTATTTGAAACGTTCTTTTAGAAAAATTTATTTTTGATAGGCTTTGGATGCAATTTGAGAATATCGTATCCATTTTTACCAGATTTTTTTTGGAGATAGCCCATTGCGACCTTCAGAGATCTATTGTGCTCCCTTCTTAGTGCATGCACTACCTACCGGCCTCCCGAGCAGTGTTCCCACAATATTGTTCATCCCACCACTACTACTATAACGCTATGTGTTGAAATTATATAAAGTAAGGGGAAAAATGTTGGAACTATTTAAAAAAAAAAAAAATCACCAAAAGTATTACTTAAAAATTCAGTAAACTGACATTTTCTGGTTAACCTTCTGGATTTTCCCCGAAACCTTCAAAAGTGGATTCGCTTAAACAACATACATACAGTATATAGTGAATAATAGATTAAATATAAAGAGACCAATCAACAAAAGTGAATATTTTTTATTCTTAATTTTTATTCTTTTTTTTTTTTTTAATAATAAAATTGTGCAACACTTGTTGAAGAGTTTTTCCTTGATCTACGTATTATCAAACAGTTTGCGTCACCAAAAATAAGATTAGCTGTGATATCTCTTAAAAACTTGTATTTATCTTATGATTGTATAGTTTGCAAGGATTAACTTGTAATTTTTTGCCTTTAATTTATTATGTTACCTGTCATTTTTTTCTTCTTCTTTTTTTTAATTTATTTATATATATAAATATATATATATACATATATATGACTTCACCAGGAAAAAGCCAATATGGATGGACGTACTGAAGTGTGTTAACTTCAATAATTTCAGTTCCAAGTTATGCAATCGTTACAATATAAAAAGAAATATTAAAATGTAAAATGATCTATGTTTCTAATCATAAATTATCATATAAAAGTTTCTAATAAATATAATAGACCTGCATGTGTATCCAGTATGCATAGTGTTCAGGAAATTTATTGGGCGTTTATCGCTAAGACCCGGAAAAAAAAAAATCTGGTGTGAAACACTCACACAACTTTCTCTTACTCCAGTTCTCAAAATTATAATTGACAAATTTTATAGTTTGTGTACCAAATTTAT
>JAAEAF010010661.1:0-27812 GCA_011037195.1 Triatoma infestans | reverse complement strand
AGCAGATTAATTTCAAACTGCATCTTTCTCTGCGGATTTTAACAGTCTGAAATAAATACGAAAATTTTTACATCCTCGTGTCATGTTTTCAGCTCTCCTGAGTATGAAAAAAATATTTTTAGCGAATGGTCTGTATGTGTGTGTGTGTACTTGTGACTTGTGTGTATATGGGGGATCATAATATCTCAGAAAAATCGCATAAAATTGATATCCGTCTAGGTACACATCCGGTATGTAACAAGGCTTCTAAACCTTCCGAGAATGACACGGTCGCAGTCCATCAGGAGATAGTATTGGAGTTTCCAAGTAGACCAAACTAGACAGTGAAAATGTTTCAAGCCAGAACAATTTTCCTGGAGAATAGTGGTGATGAATATGTGTCCTGATCCTCTGTTTTCTCTCGCAGCATTGCCACCAGACAGGTGTTTATCTTTTGGCAAGGCTCTACTCGTAAATAGTTGCAATAGTCACCGTTAGACTGAGCCAATAGTTCTTATTTAAGTATGTTGTTATATTTAGTTTAAAAATAAAACAAAATCATTCATTTATTAGAAGCAAATACATAAATTCTCTATGACCAATTTGGATTGACTCTGTCACATTTATATATTATTATCACCATGATGATTATTTATTATTAAATCCTAATTACTTTAATTATGAAATTATTTATTTAGCAAGAGTGCGCCATCTTATAAGGAATGATTAATTAGGTAGGCCTAATGTCCCTTAAACATTGATAGTGAACGGCATTCTATAAATAAACTGTATTATATATATTGAACTACCTGGCCCAATATTATATAGACTTCTAATTTTGTACTAATTATTTATGCTTTCTAGTTTAATGAATGAGGATCACTTGGCTATATTAAATATAGTATAATTTTTTAATTATTTATTTACAATTATTTATAATTTAAGGTATTCAATATTTAAGCTGCCCCACTCTAAACAACTTTTGATATTATAAGGCCAATAATTGAATTATCACTTCTTTTGTTGTTAGCAAAACTTGAACAAGTGAGGAAAATAGCAAGTTTTAGGAAAAACTTGGCCAGTCATGAAACTAGTAGGTGAATAATTTCCCTTGGGCTGGGACTTTTCTAATGAAATTTACATTCACCAAAGTAGGTTGTAGAAAGAGAGTCCTGGCTGCTCGGCCAGGAAACATAAAAGGAAAACTTTTTAAAACTAGGGAGGAAAACCATCTTATTATCTACTCTCTCTCTTACTGTCTTCCTTTCGCCTATACTTTAATCAAATTATTATCTACCCACTCGAACTTTAGTTATGCTTTCGTTCAGTTTTTTTTTAAATAAGGTTTAATGTAAATTATTCTGGACATAGTTGTTGAAAAGTAATTTTGTGAGAAGAGCTTTGTGATACATCGAAATTTGTATTTGAAAAGCGATTGTTTTACATATTTTTACAACTTCTGCATAAGGATTAATATTAAGGTCATCTTTGTTACTTAGTTTAGGTTGACGATTTAATTGAAATCCGAGCTCCGATTACTCTTACTCCGATTCGGAGAGCTTTGGTCAAAAGGCTAAGAGGGAGTTCGCCAAAGGTTTAATTTTACAAGGACAATATATTCTGGCTTTAAAAAAAAAAAGAGGGAGATCACGTTACAGTGTATGACAATAATACTGGTCTATAAGAGGGAGATCACGTTACAGTATATGACAATATTACTGGTCTATAAGAGGGAGATCACGTTACAGTATATGACAATATTACTGGTCTATAAGAAGGCGCTCACATTACATATATGACATTATTGCTGGTCTATAAGAGGGAGTTCACGTTACAGTATATGACAATATTATTGGTCTATAAGAGGAAGTTCTTACAGTGTATGACAATATTACTGGTCTATGAGAAGGGCCACTTTTTTCAACATTTTATTAAATGATAAGAGCTTCTTCTCTGTCTTAATTTAGTGATAGTAGCTCTCTCTAATTTTGTCTTGACAATATGAGCTCTTCTTAAGTCTTGCTTTTGTGATAAGAGCTCTTTTTTTTGCAATACGAACTTCTCTTTAAGTCTCTTTGATCTTGTTTTGGTGATATATGAACCTCTGTAAGTCTTACCTTAATGATAAGATCTTTCCTTAATCTTGGAGAGCTCTTATTTTGAGTGATAATAGCTCTTTCTTAAGAAATTGATAAGATCCTTATTTTAGTGATAAGCTTCTTTATGCTCCCCATTGTAGTAGAGTAAGCTTCCTTTCGATCTTGTTTTATTTAGTAATTGTAGCATATTTTCTGGTCTAATTTTGTAACAAGAGCCCCCCTCTAGTTGTCTTATTTTAGATATCAGCTTTACTGATCAGTTAAGCAGACAAAAATAAAAACAAGCTTTCTAAAGTAAGATCGTACGCACTCTATCTAACAATAGGTTTCTTAGATTTAGCAATCTAACTAATCAGAAGAAACTTTATGAAAGCAGTCGGCAAAACGCTAGGTTTTACATGTCTTTCCTGGACCTCAAACTACAGATTTCTAAAGAAATGACAAACAAAAGAACTTGGGAACTAGACGTAGATTGGCGGATCAATTTACTCTACATTCCGTTATGATGAACGCCCGCAGATGAGTAAGAGTCAAATTATATGCATGTAATACACTTCCCATCTTAATCAACATCTAATCATAGCCCTCTTTCTATCAGGCTCCGGTTAGATCTCCGGTTAGAATAGGTCTAAAGATGGTTTTCTCTCAACTTAACCTATCAGAAACGGCAAGGGGGATCTTAAATACGTGGCAAAGTTTCTTCTCTTCTTCTGGGCGTTTAAGACTTTTTGGTTGTATATCCTTGGTTCCTAATTCCAGAATGCAATTTTGTTCGCACTGCCAAGCTAGGTTAACTGCCGGATCAACATAATCCCCGAATAAATGGCTTTCCCCCTTATGGAGTCGATAACTACTGTCAATTTTTTGGTATTTTTGCAGAATAGTCTTTTGCCGTCTTGTGTGGTTTAAGAATTACGGTTTGCTTGCATGAGAAAAAGAGAACTATTTGGTTAGATGGCTAAAGTACTCAACTAAAAATTAACCTCCCATATCCGCAAGGCTACTATGCTATATACATCATACAACTAAAATTACGTCACTAATTCTTTTTTTTGAGCAGGTAAATTTAATTCATAATTTCAATGTTTTATATCAATAAACAAATATCTATTCCTTTCTTCAAGTTTTCCTCTTGAATTTTTTGAGCATTTATCTTCCTTTTTTACAGAATATTTAAAGAAAAAATAAATAAAACAATGATAAATAATGAAATATACAAACGATGAGAATGAAAACTATGTTATTATGTTGGTAGTCTGTTGGGAAAAAAGGAATGGATGCTGTGATCTATAAATAGGTGGACCTCTACGTCATTACCTTCTTTGGATCTCCACCACTTGATCTGCTATCCCTCTCCCCCACCATCTCATTTTTTCTAGTTCTCTCCTCATCTCATGCTCTTCATGTTAATCCCTTCCCCCTCCAATTTTTTACTTTATATATATATTAGCAACATTTCTTCGGCTAATAATATCATCCATTGCAGTTTAAATTCTTATTGCATATAATATGATATGCAAAAATATGATGCAATTTTTTATCTATATTTATATTCAAAAATAACTTTTCTTTTAATTTTCATTGAATCACCTGTTGCCAATACTTGTGCAAGTATTTTTTTTTTTTTTTTTTAATTTAAGGCGTCTCAACATCTGTGGTCATTTGCGCCCGGAGCCTTCTCAGTGCACTGCCGGCCTCCGGACAGTGTTCTCCCGTTACAGATAACACTATCCATCACCGGACAGTGAGCTGTAGGGCTCCTAGGAAAAGAAAATCTAAGGGTAGCACGGCTGGATTCGAACCCGTGATCTCCGCATTGCTAGTCCAGCGCGCTACCACTGAGCTAATCCCTTCCCCTAATTTTTTTTATTATTTAACATTTTTGGAAATAAATTTCTTTTATTAGGTCAAATGATTTTTTTTATATTACGTGCTTTGGACTTGGCTATACCTTTAAAGGACATGTAAAGTCCCCCCCCCCAATAAGGCTTGTTTACACAATAATGACACCTAAGCATGCACTCACTCAATAACAGGCCTAAAGCCTCTATCTGCCATAGTATGGCCAACGGTTGCTCCCGGCTATTAACATTTTAATGACAATTTTTTTATATGAAACATTCACTGCAATGCTCAGATTATATTGGCGAAGGACAATGGCGCTTTAGAGCAAACCCTCAAGAATCTCCTAATATCAGGTTTTTTTTTTTTTGGATAAGACATAAATAACACAACAAAATATTTGTAGTAAGAAAAAGAATTTATAGAAAATCATTGTAATTTTATTATCTATTTTTTTTTTCAATGTGGTTAGCGCATTGGACTCCCACGCGGTGGTCCCGGGTTCGAGTACAGTGCTACCCTTAGATTTTTTCTTCCTAGGAGCCACTACAGCTAACTGTTCGGTGACGGACAGTGTTGTCTGTAGCGAGAGGCCGGCAGTGCACTGAGAAGGCTCCGGGCGCTAATGACCATAGATGTTGAAGTGCCTTAAATTAAAAAAAAAAATTATCTATTTTTTTAAGAAAATAGCAGGGAACGAAGGAAAAGTAATTCTAAGAGAAATAGCATTTCCAGCTGATGGATTTTAATCGAAATCTTCGTGTTCGGATCTTCTGAGGATTGCGCAATTCAAATACCCAATTTGAATTATTCTCAATTCACTATCTCTATGATAGATCAGGGGCAAAACGGCTAGGTAAAGTAAAAAAAAAAGAAGAAATTTTTCGTTTAAATAGCTCGCATGATACTTGATCACCAGCTCGCAAAAGATTGTAACTCGGCGGATTTCTTTGTTGTGCCTGAAGTGAACCAATAGCTAACATAACATTAACCGATTCTTCAACTCTTGCAGACCTGCTTGCATTGTCTGAACTTTTGAAAGAACTTTTAATAATGTTCTGTTCAAACCAGAGGAACTTTGAAAGATGTGAAACCGTACAATGCCATGAATAAAGTTGCCCATAAAAGTGAAAAACTATTGTATGTGTGTGGCAAAAAAAAAAGTCAATTAATGAAAAAAAAAAATTGCATCTGTGTTTCGAAAAACAGATTTCTTCAAGGAACTTTTATCTCTAGGCGGTAATAGAAAAGTAAATAATGTTAACAAATTTTGAGATAAAAATACTTACAATATAAGTATGCTCGCCTCTAGCATTGCAGTAATCCAAATGATGAAATGGAAATAAAATTTTAAAAAAACAATTTCCAGCCAAGTTCTGCGTGTGAACCAAAAGTGGGGAGGTTGTTGTTACGCTACTGCTCAGATTGGACGAGGTCCATCCAAAGGGGCCTTTATTTCCCCTCCCCAACCACACCTCCCTGCTAGGCTGAAACCCCCCTGGCAGTTGTTACCCGTCCTCTGTACGTGATTGCAAACCATTCCAGAGACTTGATAATTACTTTTTTTAAATATAATTTGTGAAATTAGCAAAAATTTCGGTGATCTAATTTTTACTTTTTCCTTATGTCTTCGTAATTTCTTAAGAAACATTCTCCTGGTGTTACTGGATATTCTAGGAGGATGGCATCCTTCTGTGGCTTGGACTCGTCTTGCGTTCAGCGTGAAATTTTAAAGTTCAGTGTGTAAACTAAATTTGCTCTGTGCAAGTCTGTGTTGTCACACTGTCTGAAAAACGCATCCTGAAGATGGGCGAACGCCCGAAACCGGTCGATGATTACAAAATGAAGCAGGCTACCTCGGAAAATGTCTCTGATGAAATTTTAAAGTTCATAAACGTAAATTATGGTAATTTGAAACATATATTTAGTTTTATATTTTAATAAATGCTAGTAGTAAGTATATTATAATCAATATATTAGTAATTAAAACTATTAATTAATAAATAATAATAATATAACAACATTAAAAAAAAGTAAAAGAAAAAACCCAATTATTCTAAAAGTAAATAGTTGTAAGACATCGACGTGAAACTTACAGCCAAGTCTATTTCAGTAAATGAATAGAGAACACATTCTGTTCAAGGTTAACGAATATATATAGAGATATATTATAATGTATATATATAATATATATATATATATATAATATGTGTGTGTGTGTGTGTGTGTGGTGTGTTAAAAAAAAGGAATTTCTTTGTCGGACGTAAATTATTTTTTGCCAAATTATAAAAGATAAAATCAGTTTCAATTTCTTCGTAACATTTCTAATTATAATCCATACTAGAGAAGGACTATAGTTTCTAGTTTGTTGGTTATAGTTTATTAATTTTCTCTATTACAATTTATTATTATAGGTACTTAAATAATACCAGTAATATAACAAATTTATCAATTGAAAATTGAAAATTTCAAATAACTTTAACATCTGTATTAGAATTATTCCATATTAAATGAAATATACAGAAAAGTGTCAGAGAACTTCTTTGGAATATTCATAACATTTTGAAAAAATAAAAACCATATATTTGACATTATTAATTGGTTAGGACATAAAAGCTTACCTAAATGTGACTAGATTGTAGATCGCTAAACAGCGCACTTCTATTAATGCGCGCCCCCCTCTCAAGATAAAATTGAACAGGCTTTTAGACGCAATTTAGACTTAAGAGTAACGTCATAGAACGCCCAGAAATATTCTAAAGTCTTTTCTTTTTCCGGAAAAATGTTTCAAATAAAAGTGATGAAGCTATAAGTGGGCGAAATATAACAAAAATGTATTGAAGCAGTTTTCGAGAAAATTAAAGATCGAGAAGTCGCACTTCCGGCCAGCTATTTTTATCGTAACCTTAATTGAGCTGTGAGTAGCTGTTAGAAGTTCCAATTCAATCGTCAATGATTCAATTTCGAATTGAAAATAATTAGAGGTCAAAGAAAGAGTTTTTATAATAATAAAAAAAAATACCAGGATGTAAGGACCTTCACCCTACCACTTGTTCTAAATTAAGATCTCTTTGAAACCCCAGACTCGTTTTTAAGGAGGGTACATCTTCCTGCAACACCTGGCAAGACCCAGGCTTCCAAGTCTTCTCTGGCTGATAGCGCAGCAGTCTGTTAGGAGGTGTATTGGAGTCTCCGCCATCACCTCAGAGAATCTGCCGGTGCTATCATGTTCTAGGCCTAGCTTCTTAGGTGCCCCCTGAGTCTACAATGCCTTGAGGTGAGGAAACCCGTCAGCATGTGTAGCCTACTTTTACTCAGATTGATGCACGCTTCAGATAACCACTCAGACAGATCTTACAATACTATCTATCAATACATACTATCATTCCAACATTCTATATATATTTTACAGTATTTCAAAAATAATAACAAAAATTCACTAAATAAAATCAAAAAACAAAACAAAAAATATGGTGTGAAATACTCACATGACCATCTCTTACTCTAATTAATACAATTTAATCATTAAATTTTCTTTAATATGGCAATGTTTAGTTGAGCTGGGCATAAAAATGGTGGTGGGTATACTGAGCAGTCTTAAGTGGGGCGTTCTATGTCCAAACCAAGAAAGCTAGAGTAAATTTGGTTCTTGATATTTAGAGGCTTTGGGTCTTTAGTTTTGCCTTCTTTGGACTCGAAAACATTAGTTTCATAGTTTCACATACAAATTATGAAATTTACTAGAGTTTTTTTTTTTGTGGTTAACATGCTGATAGCCTATAGGGTAACAGTTTATCAAGGTCATCGCCCATGCCAGTTGGCGATTTTTATTAGAAGACACAGAGTTTCTGACATTCACCAACAGAGCCATCTGTAACTACCAAGTATTATACAAGATGATGTGAAAACACCGTTGGCACCTCGTACTGTTCGTACCAGAAGCGAGACCTGGGTCTGGATTCTTGTTCCAGACCATAGTTGTTGTTATCGTACGTTGTTGCAGCTATATGGGCCCAGAGAGGCTTTGGGTAGCGTAGAGTTTGGTTAGCCTCTCCTCCCTTGAATAATAATAATAATAATAATTAATATATTTTGCTAGTGACCCCTTTAATCAAGGCCGATCAAAGTAACAAGAATGAACAATGGAACACTTCGACCTTTAATCAATTATCTTCAATCTGTAAATTCTTTAAACAAAAATTTTCATGAAAAAGGAAAAATTAATCTTTCCCAGTACATTAAATTAATGTCAGTAAAATTACTTTGTTTAATTATAGAATCCATTAACTTGGCAGGTTTAATTCCATTGTCACAAAATGGCCTACCTCATTAAAATGTACTTAAATAGGAATTCCACATGCGATGAAAAAAACAACAAAAATTCTAATGAGGACATCAGTTAATCAATATGCATTCATTTCATGAAAAAACGTAACTTTTTAAAAAAAATTCAACATTTAATAAAAATGAAACATATAAACTAAATTGACAGAAATCTAATACTGAAAACTGAACGGAGATATTGATTTTTTAATTTATATTTTTTATTGGCCCCCAGGGAGTGGTGTTATGTAAAAATTTGATTAAACCAGTTTCAGTTGATTGTTTGATATGTTCTACAGTTGGTATTATGTTTGAAAGCCATTGTGACACAATTGGCCTCTACAGTTTAGTGTGCGTATTTTTGAGTATCTAATTACAAGTTATGATATCTCTTGTTTTTCATTTTTAGTTTTATTTCTCCTTCGAATGTTTTCATAACGTTCCCATCATATTGACAAAACTTAATCACACAATTTTTATTGCGATGATATGTCTACACGCTCTCATATGAAGGCTAGATTAGTTTTTCCTTTTTGTATAGCCTGTAGGAAGGCAACGCTCTACAATAATCGAGACTGTGCCCTTTTGATCCTTAATACGGACAGATTTACGGATATCTTCTTGCGTCAGAGTCTATAAATAAATGTTTGTGCAGAAGTGTTAAATTACCTTATTTTTCTTTATTGCATTAAAAAAAAGTAAATCGAAATGTAAGTTTTAGAAAATCTAGTGTGAAACACTCACACGACTTTCTCTTATTCATCTTAATACCGATCTATAAAATTGACAAATTTCCTTTAAATATCAAATTTTGCTCGTGTGTCCCAACATGAATATACAGGTGGTGGGGAGACAAGTGTCAACCTACCAACGGAGGCAGGTAGAAAAGATTACTTTCTAGAAAGCCCCAATAATATTGAAGTAACCATTTGAATTTTAACATCTCTGTTTCCTCAAACCCACTTAAAAACAATTTTTTACACAAAAAAAGCTATAAATTAAAGTGTTAGCTTTATATCTGTGCAGTTAGTATTCCAAAATTGAAGCAAATCGTTATAGCAGTTTTCGAGAAAATTCGCAGTTTCGGTTTACAGATTTTCTTCAAATCTGGAATTCTAGCATGTTTCTAATGGAAATTAATATTATAAAGGTGGCAGAACCGTACCCTATCATTAAGTGGTACCTAAGAGGAAAGCACAAGGATGCTGTTTCACCTGAACCTCCAAAAAATCAATTTTCCAGGGTAATTTATTGAAAAAAAGTGATAATTATTTATGTATGTAGATAGTATTCGAAGTTTAAAGAATAATCGTTTGAGCTGTTTTCGAGAAATTGTGATAAACTGAATTAAAATTATTCGTAAAGTCGCACTTCGGATGATGGATTTTGCACAAAATCTTCTCTGTATCTCTGATGCTGTGATAGTGGCTAAATTGAATACCAAGTTTGAGCTTTCTGCGACTTTTCATTTTTGAGATATTCTGTTAACACACACACACACACAGACCAGTTGCTAAAAGCATTCTTTTGTATTTCCGTTGAAACCTTTTCCGTTGTATTTCCTTTCGAAAATCTGGCAAGTTCGCAATACGTCATCTTACTAGGAGTAAGAGAAAGAAAAAAAAATTATATATTTTTAATTTTTATTTTTTAATAACAGCGAAAAAACAAATTTACAGATTTTCTAATTAGAGATAATTATTGATAGATATTTTATTTTTGTTCACAGCATGATATAATTCTTATTTACATTTTTCGCAAACAGTTTTTTGTGTAGTTCATAAACGTTATGTGACTTTATTATCTCTGCAGTACCTTTATTCTAAATAGGAAGTAATATAAGATTTGTTCACTCTTTCTCTTGCTTTATTGCTTTTAGACTTCGTTGTTATTACGTTTTAGATTTTCAAAATGTCAATTGACAGATCAATAATCGCTTTTTTTTATTGCTTTGTCGTGAAAGCGGCCTTTTTATATCATATTTCAATTGGTCGCATCGGTGTCGATCTCAAAAGCCACTTTATTCACAAGTTTTCATTTATGACTATCCAGAATTAGTTCCATTCAGAACTGAGATAAAACTCTGTAATTTTATCAAATGGCGCTATATAAGACACTATATTATACTTCCCTCATAGAAAAAATTAAACAAAAGATACAATAAAAAGAAAAGTTGTTTAACTGAATAGTATAAGAACGGTCGTAAATGCAAAATTTTAATCTAAAACCGTTAAATTGCGTAATATTATTTTGGCACCCACAATCATAAATAATAAGTATCATAATAGAGAATAATTTTATAAAGAAACCTCTAATATTGTTATAATTCTATTTGTATACATCTTTGTGAGATGTTGAGTTGTTGGACAATGGCCAGGGAACAGTCCTAGATCTCGTGTTGTCTAGGGCAACATATTTACCACCACACTCACACTATGAAGTTAATTTGAATTTGGAAACTCACTCATGTTGCAAATATATATAAATATCTACATATTAAACTGGCTATTTTCTATTTTCTTTTCAATTTAATCGAAATGTTTTAGTTGTTATTTAACTTTTGACATTATTCTATTTGTTTTAACTAATTAATTCAACTGCGAATTAAATTTCATTTTAAAATTAAAAAGAAAAGCCCGTGTCATTGTTAGTAAATTGTTAAATTTATTTTCCGATTCGATTATAATTTTTTATACAAGTGATACACACTTAACTTACCGTCTTCTTAGAGTGAAACTCAGAAATGTCTAATTATTTTGGACCAGTATAATGAGATTAACCCTTTCATTGCTAAGTTAGTACAGAGTATTAGTACACTGCGTGCTAGGCTGTCTCACTGGCAGTCGTCCCCACCATGCTAAATTCTTTTGTCAGTCGTAGATTTTTCCCCACTTTTTGTTTACAACTCTTTAAGCTTTAAAATCCGTTCTTTAACTTTTTAAATCTCTATTTACGGGATTAGTAACTGATAACTCGTAATTAGTAACTGTCTAAATTTCCAGTGAACTAATTAATTTTTAGCTGTAAGTAAAGCTTAATATAAGTCTATTAAAGATTTGATAAACAAAAAAAAAAAGATATTTAAAATATCTCAAACAAATATAAATTAAAAACGTAATAAAAAAACACTTAAAAGAAAATTAGAATGTTTGTTTAGTGTGATATATCTCGAAACACGGCACTACACTTCCTATTCGAAACACGGAAAAAAACTTCCTGTACCATTTGGTGGATTTCCTTATTGTCTCAACAGTTGACAGTACCATGTCGAAGATAATAATCAAAATACTAAAAGTGTAAGTAATAGAAAATTATTTTGAAAAACTGCAAAAGAGAAGTTATTCAAACAGACGCAAACGTTGCTAAGAAAATCATATGTAGGTACAAGGGTTTGGAAAAGGGATGGATAATAAACCCAAGAAATTTGCCGACAAAAAGGTCGCAAGGGATTATTGCCATCTTTTATTTTAGTATAACATAATAGGCAAAAGAAAATATTCTGAAAATTGTACAGATGTCGATGGGAGATTTAAAAATGATGGCGCAATTATGCGAGACTAGCAAAAAGGTTTGTTGCCATCTGTTGCCATTTAAGTGAAATAAAAATATTCTATGGATGCCTATGGATGTATAGATGTCGCTGGGAGAAGTAAAAAAATATACACTTTCATGTGGGAGTAGCAAAGCAAAGATACGAAAAAGCATCAAACCACATATATGTGGTATTAGCCTGTGGGAGAGTGCTAGACCAATACACATAAATGTGGTATTAGCCTGTGGAGAACGTCAAGTGTAACCACATTAATGTGGTATTAGCAATGAAAGGGTTAACGAGAAATGTGGACTTTTCCCATAGAAAAGTGTGAAGGTTATCCGATAATCTTAATACTCTCTTTCCATCTCTTTCTATTTAATACTGCGGAAAAAGAAGGAACCATTTTTACAAGATTGTAGATTGAAATTATTTTAGCGGCCCACACAAACGGGATTTAAATAACACAAAATAATTTATGGAGCTTATTGGATCCAAAAATTTCCACCAGAAGAACAACATAATAAATAGAGTTTTGCATTAATGAAAAAAAAAAATGATCAAATTTATCTTAAGAATTTCGTGGATAGTATAGCAGGACGATCACAAGTTATAATAAAATCGAGAGGATACAACATTAAATACCTATTAATTATCCTATTAAAAGTATTAATTGATACTGGTGTTCACTTAATTTTGTTTAACTAAAATAATAAAATTTAATTTTCTTTAAATGATAGAAAATGTGTCATATTAGTTATTACAGCTCAATAAATTATTGATTTATTACGTAATTTGTAAAATTTCTTGACTTTCCATTATACTCTAAATTTGTTCACTGCATTACATCTTTCCGAACAATGTATTTTATGCAGTTCTGGAGGGAGCTGCAACATTAGGATTACCTATAGTGCCATTTCAGGTTAACATTCGGTTTCTCTTACTTTACAATATTGAATATAATTAAATATTAAAGTTGTAAGAATCGTTGAAAGAGAAAATCGTGTAAAACTATAGATTTTTTCTTTCTCTTATTCCTAGCGATCGTGTCGAATTTTTGAAATTGAGTTTTCACCGGAAATACATGTTTTGATGTCCTTTGAGTGTGAAAACATGTTTTTAGCGAATGATCTGTATGTGTGTGCATGTCTGTGTGATCAAAATAACTCAAAAACAAAACTCCCAAGAAGCTCAGACTTGGTATTTCCTTTAGGTAATATCACCGCATCAGAAACGAAAGTTTCGGACAAAATCCATCAGCCGGAAGTGCGATTTTTCTGAATTGTCTTTTTTCAGTTTTCTCGATTTCCACAAAATGGGCTTCAACGATTTCTATCACTTTTGTCTGAAACATTTTCCCGGGAAAATTGATTTTTTGGGGGTGAGTAGTGGGGGAAAGATATAGTTATGCTTTCCTGTAAATTACTCTTTCAGTACAATGTATGGTACTGTCATCTATATAATATTAATAATACCCATTAGGAGTATTGCTAGAATTCCAAATTTAAAGAAAATCTTTTAACCAAAAAGGCGACTTTATAGAATAGAA
The DNA here is from genome assembly GCA_011037195.1 of Triatoma infestans. Taxonomy (NCBI): domain Eukaryota; kingdom Metazoa; phylum Arthropoda; class Insecta; order Hemiptera; family Reduviidae; genus Triatoma; species Triatoma infestans. Next base: position 14,488 of record JAAEAF010010661.1, on the reverse strand, counting down.
TTTTGAGTTTTTTGGAATTTTCCCGAAAAAGCTATAATCATTTTCTTTAACTTTGATTGGTGACTGCAAAGATAAAGTTCTACAACTTTTATTTAAAATTTTTTCCCCAAAAAACTGATTTTATGCAGTTGTGCGGAATTTATGGCGTTAAATTTCAAAAGTTATTCGGGTTCCTTGATACCATTAGCGCGGTCTTCTGGGCCACAATGTAACTACATTGAAATGACTTCCTGTGCCAGCATGCAAGCCCCCCTTCTATATTTATGTTATGTTTGAAAATGTCAAAGCTTAAAGAAAATTGGTCAATTTTATAATTGTATTAACTGGAGGAGTAGGAGGAAGTCGTGTGAATGTTTCACACTAGATTTGTCTTACTTGCTTCCAATTGTTTCGACGAACCCTTCATGGAGAAGTGAACTAACTACACCTTCTGGAATTTCGGAGTCAGTACGTACGGTGGCAACCTAATTGAACAACACAAACAACAAACACGTAACACTGACACAAACAAGGTTTCACAAAAATACACAGAGGATCTGCTGCAGATGTAGTTGATTGTGTTAACTAACTCATTTGAGATTATCATCCCACCACACACTCATTCACACTTGCTGTATAAGTTAAAGACGTGGCCTTATACAACTTCTAAATACAGTGCCTTTATATCCATTATCTTTATACGTCTAACAAAATAATTGTTAATATTTATATTCGATCAAATAATCTGAAAACATTTCATTTTATATGATTCACATATATATACATGGTCTTGCAAAATAAAATTGGAGATTCTGACCATATATTTTCAAAGCACCCTCCTCGTTCTATGCTAGCGCTTAGAATACATGCTCGAAAGCTACGAAGAGGACGATTCCCTTGGAGGAGTTTTCAAACTGTGTTTTACCAGTTGGTCAAGTGTAGTTGGTCAAAATTAACTACAATTAGCAAAGCAACTCGGTCATGAATATCAAAATCAAGAGGGACACTCACCAAAATCAAGAGGGACACTTACCAAAATCAAGAGGGACACTTACCAAAATCAAGAGGGACACTCACCAAAACACTCACCAAAATCAAGAGGGACACTCACCAAAATCAAGAGGGACACTTACCAAAATCAAGAGGGACACTCACCAAAATCAAGAGGGACACTCACCAAAATCAAGAGGGACACTCACCAAAATCAAGAGGGACACTTACCAAAATCAAGAGGACACGTACCAAATCAAGAGGGACACTCACCAAAAATCAGAGGGACACTCACCAAATCAAGAGGGCCACTCACACAAAATCAAGGGACACTACCAAATCACGTAGGTACCTTCCCAAAAATCAAGAGGAACACTCACCAAAATCAGAGGGACACTCACCAAAATCAAGAGGGACACTTTTACGCAATCAGAAGGAACTCCACCAAAATCAAGAGGGACACTCACCAAATCAGAGGGACACTCACAACAAATCAAGAGGGACACTTCACCAAAATCAAGAGTGACCCACCAAATCAGAGGGACACTTACCAAAATCAAGAGGACCTTACCAAAAATCAGAGGGACACTCACCAAAATCAGAGGAATCCTTACCAAAATCAAGAGTGACCTCACCAAAATCAGAGGTACACTCACCAAATCAAGAGGGACACTTACCAAAATCAAGAGGGACCCTCACCAAAATCAAGAGGGACACTTACCAAAATCAAGAGGGACACTCACCAAAAAAAAAAAATAATTCTGGTGTGAAACATTCACACGAATTTCTCTTCTACAATTTACATAGTACAGTTGACTAATTCATTTCAAACAAATAATTCCTACAGATGTTTAGTTGCCTTCTATTTACATGAATGTGAAAATCAAAACGACTGTTTGAGGAAAACATAACCTCCACTGGAACCCCCCTAAATGTTTTTTTCTTGCAAAAAAGTTACAAACAAAAGTGATAGGTCACCGTATTTAATGAAAAATGAAGTTAGTATACCATGTTTAATGAAACCCGTCGGTATGTTTATAGAGAAAATCGCAGAGAACTGTAAAACCTGTTCAGTAAAGTTCCACTTCTGGTCAACCGATTTTCTTAAAACTTGGAACTTTGGCTTATTTGAGATCTTTAATTCTAATTAATATTATTTAATTGAAGCAATAGTATTATACAATAAATTAGCAGTTTGGAGGAAAACATAACTCCACACCTCTCCCAAAACCTCCTTAAATGAATTTTCCCCAAGAAATGATCCAAATAAAAGTTGTAGCTCTTAATTTGTATAAATAATATTACAAGTTTGAGAAAATTGCAAAAAACTGAAGAATCTATTCAGTTAAGTATTACGAGTACTTTCGGATGACTGATTTTGGTCAAAATTTTATTGCCAGGTTCCATGCTAGCACTTAAACTAAATATTAAATTTGAACTTCCTGCGATTTGCTGTTATTGAGTTATGTTGACCACACACACACACACACACACACACCAATTTCTAGAAACCACTTTCCGGTCTCAGAGAACTCAAAACTTGTATTTCCAGTGAAAACTCGATATCGAAAATTAGGCACGTTCGCAATACTTCCTCGTACCAGCAGTTAGAGAAAGTAAAAAGTCTGTCAGGTTGGAAGTGAAGTTCCTGGATGAGCTAGATAATTAGAAATAAGAATCAAACTAATTTGGGCATATTTCCAATAATGGAACGAAAATTTATGTTCAAAAGTAAATTTGGTCGATTTGATTCTGCGAAGAATGACAATGGAAGGTATAGGAGAAACTTTTACGAAGAGCATCGGGTAACTGATTGGGAGGGGGGTCAGTTCATAATGTGGAGGTCCAGTTCAGCAAGGGCTTCCACCCAAGATAATTGTGTCATTAATTTTTACAGAAAAATTACTGATCTGTCAAGGTGGAACTTGAAATATTTTACAGCCCAGGAATGCACTAGCTGTTTTGTGTTTGTGTTAGTGTTAAAAGTCTAGTTGGCAGTGGGCCCGGTCTCTTATTAACCCCCGGACCCATATCATTCCAACTGTGTTACACGATTATGCCAAATGAATTGTACATATTGTTCACTTTCTTGGCCTAAACTCATGTTTTTAAACATTTTATCTAACTAAATAACAAACAGGAATTTTATATATTTCTTTGCACGACATGTAAATAAAAAAAATAAAAAAAATTGTTGATTTAGAAAAACCAGGTAGGCAAACAGGTGGTCAGAACTGAGAAATGAAAAACATCATCCCAGTTAAGGTGTGCATTATTTGCCAAATTTTTTTTTTTTAGGCAAGGACGTAAGTGACGCGTTTTGGCAACGCCAAGAGTTCCCATTAGGGACTATCGTTTGCAGTATTGTCAGAGCTTCAGTGCCGGGGATATCGTGGTATATATATTATTTTTTTCCCCTATGGTTGCTCACATCCCCTAATTTCCTCCCACTACTTTTTCCATTTTGAAACACGAACTGAATTTAATTGGAGAGAGAAAGAGAAAGAGGCAGAGAGAAAGAGTAGGAGCATGAATGTTTCACAAAACATTTTATGAAATACTCTCTTACAACACACCCACACATGCATAGCATTTACTAATTTAGCAGACAGATTTCGCTAGTAGCTATTTTCCTTACTTATATTTTTCGCTACATCTGTATTTAATGTGCGAAATAAGCATTACAAAACAATAAATAAAATAATTTGTCTTTTCCTTAATTTCTCTTGCTCTCCCTAATGCTTCCCTTCTCTCTCTTTAACTTCTACACAACCTTTCCAAAAAAAATTCTAACCCTCTTATCAACGAATATATTTCGCCGTTCGTTCGATATGTGCGTGTGTAGTGTGTAAGTGTAAAGTTTCCCCTGCAAATTTTTCACAATTTTTCGTCTCTCTTTACATTCATTAAAACTAAACAAAACAAAAAATGGGTCTTATGCTTTCTGTATTAGTAGTTTGCGTCGGCGTACTGGAAGCATTATCGTGTTTAGAATATATTCGCTACAGTTATCTACCGTTTGAAATGAAAAAACGTAAACGACGATTGATTATTGATTTAAATACCGGAAAGGCAAGACATGTTGATGCAGTCTGGCCGTCGGATGTTTCGCATGATCATATTATCAAAAAACGAACCGGTTTAGCATCGTTGCCAAACAGTTTAGAGCAGGAAGAGCAAGATGAATCAGTGGTTAGTACTCGTAAAGAACCACCGTTTACACCGGAAGAACTTCAGCATGCACTTAGTGCTGTATTGTTTGAAACTGAAGAAGAAGAAGTGTTGGGCGAAGAGGAAGAAGAAGTAGAAGATGATGAAGAAGAAGAACTTCTGCAAGAAGAGGAAACTTCTGAAGACACCACAGACGATTTGACACAAATATTCAAACCCATCCACAGTACTATGATTATGCAACCGCCAATCAATGATAACAATATAAAAGACATAATGGGACCATTAGGTATAAGTACTAGTAGCAATAATAATAATTTAATATCAGACAATTTAGTTATTGAAAAGGCTGTGATTGAACGGAATTTAAATCAAAACGAAAAATTAGTTGAACCCAAACTATCCGAAACTTTGATACAATCAAACCGACCTGACAGTATTACGAAATGTGAAACAAATGAAACGAACAAAATATTAACTAAAGAGCCGCAAACAGATTGCATCGAAAATCAACCAAAAGAACTCAGCTCAGAAACTTCAAAACAAGAAGAATTTCCCGTAACACAATCTTCAGCAGCATTAGAACAAGAAATCTTTACAGATAGTTTTGATATATTTTCACGTGCATCAACTATAGATGAAGACAACTTTCATGATGCTTATACTAGATCTTCGGTAGCCACTGCAGATGGTGAAAATGTAACAAAAGTTGAAAATAAATTAAAGCTTGAAGAATTATCTGAAAATAATCTGAAACAGAATGTTACAGCAATAATAAGCAATGCTGAACTTCCTCCGAAGAAAACTGAAGAAATAAAACTAGAAACTTTGGAAAAGGAAGCGGACGTTGAGAAGAAAGTGGAAAACTGTGAGAAAATGCGAAAACAACCATTAAACTCCAACTGCGAGCCGTGTGCTAGAAAGAAAACTGTGCAAACACAATATAAACAAGATTTCACAAATGTGGTAGTGCAGCATACTAATAAAACCAAAGAAAATCAAGCTGATGTAGAGAAAAATAAAGAGGAAAGCCAAAAATCTAATCTAAATAATAAATCAATTATAATTGAACTGTGTGTAAGTGAAGGTCACGTAGATACTAAGGAAAATGAAGCTGATAAAATTGGTGATAAGACGAAAGCTGTAATTGTTTCCTCTTTAGAAAATAATGCCTCTGATGAAAATTTTACAGAAAATAAAAGTATTGCTGAACAAAATCACTCTAAACCTTTACATATTTCTGCTGAAAATATTGTTGAAAATTCGAGTAAATTAAAAAAGGAAAGCTCGCTAGTAGAATCTGTAGAAAATATGGCGGCTAAGACTGAATCTAAAGAAGTTATTGCCCTAAGCGATACAGTGAAAAATGACAATAAAATTTTAGCTAAAGTGGAAATAGTAAAGAAAGAAACAGAAACGGTTGCTGTTGATAAACAAGAGAAAGCCGGTGATAAAGATACGAAGATCAAAACTAACACAAATAAAAACAAACTGGATACACAAATAAAGAAAGCTGTGGAAATAATCGATAAAAATGAGGATAATGAAAAACGAATTATCGACATTGAACTGGTGGAATGTATAGGTGGTAGTGCCGCTGTTCCTTTACGTGAACAGAATGACCAAGAAATCACTTTACCCGATGGTAATGTGGATCATGAAACTGTACGAATGAAGTCATCATTTCATGAAATATTCACCGATACGAATACTATAAAGTTGAAGGCCAGTGAACCAAAGAAAGATGTTGAATTGGAAAAAATGGATGATCCTACATCGCCGGACAAAGCGTTCTGGGTGAGTTTCTTTTTTTTTAAATGAGTTTGTTTTGTAATATTTACTGGGACATATAATATACCTACTTGCAACACCAACTGATGCGATTTACTATTTCACCTAGATATATATATATATATAAATTCTCTGAATATCCGGGTCGTTCATCCCCCACCACTTAGCCATTCATATTCACTCTTTTATTTTTATACATCGTTAGACTGACTTTGAAAAGACATATGATACAAATCCACAAATATCTTGCCGTCTCTTACAAAAATGGCCTCTTATTCCAAATTAAATCTTCTGTGAAACACTCACACGACTTTATCTCAATGGCAAATGAAGCAAGGGTAAATGTTGCGTGGGCATATTGTTTTTTCGCGACCCCACCCCTCGTCATATTTTAAGACTTGCAAGAAAACAAATGTTGCAGCAACAGGATTATATATATATATATATATATATATGAGCAAAAAAAAAAATAGAAACCCTAAAATTAATCGTGAATTTTGATCTTACCTAAGTTTAATTGCAATAAAATACCTAATAAAATTCATGTCTTGATGTGTATGTAGATGAAATTATAACTGTACCTAAGATTTTATTTTTTTTTATTACAAATTTTGAGCCAAAAAAGTTGGACACCTTCAAAAAAAAAATCAACAGTATTTGATCTTTAAATGTTGATATCCATTCTTTCGGAGATAATATCCTTAATAACCAACATAAAAGATAAGAGGTAATGAATTTGAGCAAATACGCTTGAAAACCCAAAGTATGAAAGGAACTTCAACATTTGTTCAAACACTTTTTATAGTTTCCAATTTAGTTTGTAATCTTCTAGATCGCTGCGGTTTTTTTTTAAATAAAAGTTTTTATAGAAAGGAGAGAGTAACCCGAGACCTCAGCACCGCTAGTTAACCGCAAACAATGTTTTTTAAAATAAAAACTATGATAGTCAATAACTGCCTTTTTATTTTCTCTTACTGCTGATAAGGAGGAATATGCGGTCGTTAATGATTAACGACATTAATGGATGAGATAAAAATTAAATTGCAGTAGATTGCAAAAAGATAGATTCGGCACAGATTGAATGTTAGATTTTGGAATTTATATTCATTTCAAACTCTAATTACAGCACAAAATTGTTAGTTTCAAATTACGGAAATAGCAGAACTTAGGTAACATACGGCGATCCTTAACCGAACGTTCTTTGGAAAAATAAAATATATTTAAACAAGATAAAACTAGATAAGTTCTGTCTAAAAATTATTTGATTATTCCCAATGTTTTAATGAATTGATTATTGCATGTATTTACCCTCACCCATTTAATTATTAATATGTTGATCAAAAATTTCTGCACTTCACAAAACCTTGAGAATTTTTGCAAAACTGTAGATTTGAGTGTGTCTATGCGTGTGCTGTATTTGGCGGTTGGAGGGAGGGAAATAAAGTTTTCCACAAAGTATGAAAGAATTGGAAAAATTGTTCACTTATAAGTTTTCCCTCGCTTCCTGCCACCATTACCACTTTTATAAATTCAATTTCCTCACTTGTCATTTTTCCTTGACTTATTTCTAAGAAAAGTTGTTGAACTTTTCCAATCGAGGTGTGTTAGAATTGGAAATGTATATTTCATTTTCTTTATAGGAGAGGAAGTAATGCGTCAGTCTCGAATTCATGAATTTAAATTTTTATCAGCTAAATATACATATAAAGAATTTCTTGGTAAGAAACACCTGCACGACTTTCTCGTTCAGCAGTTAATACAATAATTTTAATGTATTAATTAAGTAATACAATAATAAAACTGACAATTATTTTTTATACTTGGAAATTGTTTACACAGTGCCCTAACATAAATACACAGGTGGTGGTGTATATAACAACTGGGTATCTCAGATGGCAGATACAAACTGATTGTGTTTACACTGTAATCCAGAAGGTAGCGCCAACACGTGCTGTAAAGTCACAGATTCCTCAGAATAATCTAAAACCAATTTTTTCCAGAAAAAAATGTTAAAATAAAAGTGAGATAGGTTTTTATCTGAGCAGTTAGCATTCGAATTTAAACATGAAATCATTGTAGGCATTTTCAAGAAAATTCGTAAAACTTGCAAGTATCTTTTCTGAAAATTCGCACTTCCGGTTAACCGATTTTATTCAAGATTTAGAATTCTACCAATGCTTCTACAGTCCTACAATATTATATGAGTGATAGAACCTTACACCATTCTGAAGTGGTACTTTAGAGGAAAGCTTAACTCTTAACACCAAAACCTCCAAAGAAATCAAATCTACCGGGAAAAGTGGTTCAAATAATAGTGATAAGTATTTATGTATGTAGGAGCTATACAAAATTAAAAAGAAGAAGGTAAAGCTTTATTTGTTTCGGGTAAGCCCATACAAATGAGTCGAGTTTTTTTTTTTTTTTTATAGTTTACAAAGAATAAAATTATTCTCAATGATTACTTCTTTTTTTTTTAATTAAGGCGCGTCAACGTCTATGCTCATTGGCGCCCGGAGCCTTCTCAGTGCACTCACTGCCGGCCTTCGGACAGTATTCTCTCGTTACAGACAACACTGTCCATCATCGGCCAGTGACCTGTAGAGGCTCCTAGGAAGCAAAAATCTGAGGGTAGCACAGCTGGATTCGAACCTGGGTCCTCCGCGTGGGAGTCCATTACGCTAACCACTTAGCTAATCCCTTCCCTCTCAATGATTACAAGAATATTATTCATAAATAAAATGAAATTCCGATTAGTTATACAAAGTATTGTACTCAAAAAATGAAAAATCAAAATAAAATATTATCATAAATAAATAATAAAATATTAATGAAAAGAGAAGAAAAGGAAAAACACAAAAACAAATTACTTCTGTTGCTTACTTCCTTAAGAATTCAGTTTATGCTGTATATCTTGAAGGCAAAATTACTGATATTCAATCAATATAATAGAATATGTTATTTATTTGGTCAACATTATTGAATTACAACAGAATTTGCAACTTATCCTATTCATCTACACTTTTTTCAATATATTTGTTAAGATATTTAAGATATTAGTCCTTTGGGATTTATTTGAAGAACACTTTAACAGGAAGTGATACAAGATTTCAGACTAGTGGTGTTACAGACAGCATACTGATTGATATTACCCTCGAATTTATTTATTTTGAGATGAATCTTATCTTAGAAATCGGCACCCTTAATTCAAGATATGGTTCTTGAATTACTTATTTTGCAAAACTCGAAGTTGAAGTGAGAGTGAATATAAGTCATTACTACTTACGTGCTTAATCAGGGTCCTCTTCTACCCGTCAGTGTTGAGCAACTATAAAAATTTCGCTATTCTTCTCTATTTCTTGGCTGTATTTCACATAAGGCCCCTGTTCGCTCTTTACGCTTTCTTCACACGACTTTCTTTTCCGTCCTCTAGATCTTCTTCCCGATACCTTCGTCTCATACTATATTCTATTCTCTGCCATTCTGTTAACACGACCGAACCACCGCAGTAGCATTTTTCCAATCATTAGCGCTACAGTTTCAACCTTTATTAGGTTCAACCTGTATTAGCCTTTCACATACACACACTATTGCCAACTGAATTTAATTTATTTTTTAATTTTAATACAAAATTTAATGAAAACCGCGAAAAACTGGAAAACCTGTTAGTAAATTCGTACTTCCGGTTAGTGAACTTTGTCTGAAACCTTCGTGTCAGATGCAGTTGTAGACCTAATAGGAGCCAAGTTTCAGCATCCTGCGATTTTTTGTTTTTATTTTTGAGATATTTGCCCCCCCTCCACACACACACACATACGAGTACACTCCCATTCCATTAGCTGAAAACATTTATTTCCATGTTCAGGGGTACCTCAAAACAAGGATTTCGGTGAATATCTCAATTTCGAAAATTTGATCGCTCACAAAACTTCCTCTTCCTAGCAGTAAGACAAACTAAAAATCTCATGTGAAACACTCACATGGCAAATTTTCTTCAAACTTTGAATATTTACCAAAAAAATAGTTGCATGAGACAAAATGTAGTCGTGGTGGGGATGAATGTGTTGTCAGCATATTAATTCCTTCAAATCCCTATAAAGTTTGAAATTTAATGTAGATTTTCCCTGAACCGCCTTAAAATCAATTTATCGGGTAGAGTGTTTTCTAGGATTGTGTATGAACAGTTAGTATCAAAGTCACGAAAAACTAGGAAATCTAATTTGTAAATCCGCTCTTCAGGTTAATCGGCTTTCTTCATATTTAACTAGTAATGCATTTAATGTATCTAATTATTATATAGGTGGTGGAACCGTACATTATACTTGAGAGGCGCTTTCAGAGGAAAGTTGAATTTACAGCTAACTCAGAACCACCTAAGAAATCAACTTTTCAAAAATCGGGAAAACTCGAAGGATCTTACAGTAAAATTGCATTTCCTATTGCGCTTGATGGATTTTGATCGAAACGTTCTAGTTGGATGTGATGATGGTAAAGATGCACAGAGTAATCTATAATGCGTAATCATTAAATGGGATGTTACTTTGTGGCCAGCCTTGTCACTTCACATAAAAAAAAGTGAATATACTGTTTTCTACACTTATATACACCTTCATACAAGGCTCATCACAAATATACATACCCACACACCGCTGTATATTCTAGATATTTACATAGGAAGAAGAATAGGAAGGAAGTAAAGTGGTAAAGAAGTATAGACTGGTTGGTTCGCAAGCAGAAGAGGCAAACATGCACAGCCTTTCTAGTAATACTGCATGAATAAAACATTACATTCAGTTAACTTCCACTACACATTTAGGTGACCTCCTCTGCACGTGTTCAGCTTGATACAAATAACAACACGAAGATAGTATTTGTTTGGGCACGTGCTCTATTCAGATCGATTTTATGTGTCGATTTACTATATATTAAATATTCCTTAGCCGTTCTCAAAATTATTCTAATTTGGTAATTTGCGATCACAGTTATGTAATTTAGAAAACATAGGCTGGTTTTATTGTTGCTGAATACTACTTTATTAGAAATTATAACCAGCAATTAGTCTTTACTTAAGTTCAGGCAACCTTTATAAAGTTTATACAAAGCTCACAGAGTAGTTCCGCCTTTCTATAATACCTATAATACCAGCTTTTTTTCCCAAGCTGAAAGTAAGCAATATGTGCCTGATATTCACTTTATAGATGATGACGTCATGAAAAACGGTTAAATCCTAATATCAGGGCGACCCAATACCTATAAATTGATAGAGAGAGAGATGGAGAAAGATGTAAAAATCTCCCACCCAGATTAGTGTATTTCGATAGAATGTAGTTTGTCTATCTTGTGGTTTGTTATCAGCCTAAATATTCCTGCTTAGAATAACCAGACTAAATTATTTTTGAATATATGGATGAGTCCGCAATGCTGGATAACATCTGGTATTTTACCTATCGAAGCATGGTTATTTTTGTTGTTCTTGACCGGTTTAGGATTCTCATCCACCGTAAGAGTATAGCTATCACTATACGATCTTAATAGCGTTACTCTGACGATGGATGTTAGGAATAACAGAAATAAGCATGCTATGATGGAAAAATCCCAAATGTTATGTTTTTCTTGCGTTGCAAACTTTTCTTAGTAGACTGAAATTTCCTTCTTTTCTGAGAGATTCAGCCAACTTATTAACCATAAATTACTGTTAAATTACACATTATGTTGCTGTGGTTGGTTCAGAGATATTTTGCGTGATAGCCTGCCGGTTTTTTTGGTCATCGACTGGTTCCGGCGTTCGCCCGACATCAGAATTTTTGTCAAAACAGTGTGATAACATAGACTTGAACAGAGCAAATTCAGTTTATATACTCGAGTGACTATATAGTGTCGATAGACTATATCTCTGACCATTAATAGTAAAGCTAGGAGTTGTGACTGTGGCACAAGCTCTATGGTTACACTATATCAAAAACCATTTTGAAATCAACACACTGTAATAATCCTATACACAAGCAGTTGTTGGAACATTTGATGTTTATCTTCAGTTAGTGAGCAGATTCTGCTTTGTGAGTGGGTTTACTGTTTGACACCCCATCCATTCTTACGTCTCACCGGCTACTGCAACTTCGGTTTCCCTGTTAATGTCATTTTAAATAAATGGAATAATTTCCGAAAAGAAAAGTGAATTACCTACTTCTACAAAAAAAAACCTGACGTACCAGTTGAGGTAACCTAGCGTAAACATAGACATAGACTTCCAACACACCACAAAGATCCTGTAGAGGTAGTTGTATGTAACTATTTGGATTCAGTTTGCCCACAAGAGCAAACTCTCTTTTCTTCAATGTAAACTCACTTGTGGACTTCACAAACGACCAGCATACATACAACTTACAAACACTATTTACTTTCTCCACACACACTCTGTATTTCTACAACTAGGAAAAATAAACACAGAAAGCTAACAGTATGATATTTCTAGGTGACCTAATTTCCAAGAAGCTTGAAAAAAAACAAAAAACAAATTACAATTTATCAAAGAAAATAATTGATAATTATGCAAGTTTTTTCTTGGAAAATTTGTAGGGGTAAAGAAATTAAGGCGGGAAGGATTATTTACTTTCCACACTTCCACACTAGTTAGTTAATTTCCCCACTAGTTACAACTAATACTAATAATTTTCTTTCCAGGGAAAATTCTGTCTGAGTTGTTATGTAAGATTATTCTGCTTCATTCATTCAATATTTATTATGTTTTCCTCATGGAATATTGTTTCTTAGCGCTCTTAAGAACGTAAGTTTTAAAGAGGATTAATTGTAATATTACCTTATTAATTTTCTTGTAAGAAGATATTCGTATTAACAGAGCTCACATGACTTTCTCTAGTATATCTTCAGATTCCAGAGAATTTCCTGATAATTAAATTTGCTACAACTAATTTCCAGAACTCCAAAAAATCAATCGTCTAAAAAAAAATATTTCAAATATAAGCGATAGGCGTTAATTTATATACTTAGTATGCGAAGTTAAAAGAAAATCGTTGGAAGCATTTTTATATAAAAACACATACAAACACAACAAACACATACAAACACACACAAACACATACAAATACATAAAAATCAAGTGTAAAACACTCACACAACTTTCTCTTACTCCAGTTTTCAAAATTGTAATTGACAACCTTCATTGTTAGTGTATAAAATTTAATGAAATTCGTCGGTGCTTTTATGGAGAAAATTGCAAAAACGAAAAAAACTGCTCAGTAGAAACACATTTCCGGTTTTCAAGAAACTCGGAATTTTGGCAATCTATTTATTTCTAATTAATTTTGTCTACATGGTAGAATTGTATAATCAACTAATATAGCATTTCAAAAGCAAACATAACCCTACCTCTAACCCAAAAGCCCGCGTAAATGTGTTTACTCGGAGAAATGTTTCAAATAAAAGTTGTAGCTCTTTATATCTGTAGTTCACATACTTATTTTAGAGATAATCATTGGAGCCGTTTCAGAAAAATAGCAGGACATTGAAATTACTTTTCAGTAAAAACGCACTTCCGGTCATCTGATTTTCTTCAAACATGGAATTTCAACAACACTTTTACTTGTAATTTATATTATTTAGATGATAGAATTGTGTGATAAACTGAAATAGCACTTTAGAGGAGAACCTAACCCCACCCCTCCTCCCAAAAAGCCCTTAAATGCATTTTCCCGGAGAAATGTTTTAAATAAAAATTGCAGATCTTTGTATGTCTAGTTGAAACAATGAGTTTAAATAAAATCGTTGGAGACATTCTCGAGAAAATTGGAAAAAAATGTAAAAACCAGTCTGTAAAGCCTACTTCCGGTTGAGGAATTTTGACAGATAACATTCTGTCAGATCCCATGGTGATACCCAAACGGTATTTCAAGTTTGAACTTTTTGTAATTTTTCGTTCTTGACCTATGCTGTTCAAATACATACATACATGCACACCCACACGCAGACCATTTGCTAAAAACCACTTTTTTGTACTCAGGACACCTCAAAACGGATATTTTCGATGAAAACGCGATATCGATAATTTGACACAATTATAATACTTGCTCTTACTGGGAGTAAAAAACATTCATGAACATCGCACTTTCGGTTGGCAGATTTTGACTGAACTTTCTAGTCGGATGCGATGAGGCGTAATAGGTTAAAGTTTATCAAATTTGAACTTTCTGGAATTTTTTACTTTTTCTGTCTTTTTCCTTTCTAGGAAATACTACGGCATTTTAAGATCCCCGAAGTACGAATAAAATGTTTTTTTGCAAATAGTCTATATATATATATATATATGTGTGTGTCAAAAACGGAAAGTCGCAGGAAATTCAAATTTGGTATTCCATTCAGGTACCACCATCGCATTTGACACAAAGGTTTCGGCCAAAATCCATTAACCGGAAGTTAACGACTTTACTCTTAAATTATTAATACTCTCACCCCGTACCCTATATGAACGTTATTTGGTTACAATTTACATATACAATATATACATTTTAATAACTTATTTTTTTACATGGTTTCTATATGCTAT
>JAAEAF010010660.1:0-13331 GCA_011037195.1 Triatoma infestans | reverse complement strand
GGTCATCCCAAATACACTAATCCATCAACTTCCATCTTTAGACACTTCCTGCCAATCCCACTCGACGTCTGAGACGACGCTGGCCGCGTGATTCTCTTGGCGATGGAGTTGAATAAGTAAATAATATTTAGGAGAATCCCCAATAGGTGACGCCTCCATCCACGCCACTTATACAGTCAGCTTATTTACTTGTTGTGGGAGCTTTATAGCCCTGGGAAGTTGTAAATTTCATTGTATTAACTGGGATAAGTTATGAAGAAATTTGTTGAGGATCGGTCAAGAAAGAAACATTCAATTATGCCAACGTTTTGAGGCAGAGTTTCATGTAATATATCAAGGCTTTAATGTATAGAGATACGTAGTCGTGAAGATGTGGAGAACATTTTTTTTTTAAAGCATACACATTTGTTATGTAGATGATTTGAGTCAAATAACTAGTAACTTTTAATTTTCTTTTTTATATTTCTACGATGTATGAAATTTTGTATGTTTTAAAAATTCTTTCTCCACATCTCCACGACTATATCTATATTAAAAGCTTTGATAAAGACAGGAAACTCTGTCTCAAAACGTTGGCTTAATTAAATGTTTCTTTCTTGACCAAATTCTCACCAAATTTCTTCATAACATAATAATTCATCAACGGTCAACAAATACTTTTATATATTAACTGGGATGAGAGAAAGAGTCACACCAAATTTTTTGTTAATGTAATTTGGGAAAAATTTGAAACAAAGACCTCCCCCCCAAAAAAAACAGTAAAATAAAACCACTTTTCGGCTTATTGATTTTCGACTTGAAAAAAAAAAAAAATCTTGTCCTCTTGAATCGAAATAAAATGAATGAAAGTTAAAAAATATTAAGGTGTTGTGTTGTTATTATTTTTAAAGTAAACATTAAAGAGTAATAAGATCTAAGAAGTAAGAAATAGGATGATAATGAGTGATAGATAATTTAGCTTTAGATCTACCTACAGGGAAGTTTCATTAAAGTGTGTTTACATTTTTTGGTCTCATTTCTTCGCTACCTGTGTATCCCATAAACTTATGCTTTTTAATACGGTCCGTTTAGTTGTAACAGGTTTTTTTTTTTCTGTTTAGGGTAGGGATGATATCTCTCACTCACGCAAACGCACACACACACACACACCCATACTTAAAGAAGTAGAAGCGAAAAACGCGGGGAATATAGAGTTTAAGAGGATATATATCTTCATTCTTTTTTTCGTGTGATTTATAAATAGATCATACAAGATGAGTTTAGAATAGGGGCGAATGAGCAAGTAGGCACATTGGGTTCCCGTCTTCTTCCCGAGGGACACATGGGGTGGGCTGGGAAAGAAGAGAAAGAAGAGAGAATGTGTGTAAGAGTGTGAGAGAGAGAGAGAGACCACAGAAGGGGGCGCGAGACTAAACTCTTGATAGTTTCTCGAAAGTTAATAGTGCTAAATGAGTTAGTTAATGATGTCTTAAAGTGTATTAACTCTTCTCTAACTTTCTAGGCTGACAATGAAATATTAGTGAGGTCCCCTCCCCCAAATATAATATACTACATAATATATATATATATAGAGAGAGAGAGAAGAGAGAGAAAGACAACTCTTCTGAACGTTGTGTGTTTTTTTTTTATTTCTATCTCTCTTAACCGCCTCAAACTCATTCTCTCTCATTCTGCCTCCTTAATTCATTCTCAATTTTTATATAATTATTAAGCATATTTGTTATTTTATTTTTTTTTTAAATAAATAAATTTATGACCACTATAACAAAGAACTAATACTCTAATTACACTATTTCATTAATTCATAATTAATGTAATACAATATATAAATTTTTTTGTTTTGTTTTAACCATAATAGGTTTATTGATTAATTAAATGATTCATAAAATTAACCCCTAATTAAAAATATATATATATATATATTATTTCTTTCATTAAACACTTATTTTATTTATAGAAATTCATTAAAAATTCCAAAGAGGACTATATTATACTTGATTGGACCCACAATCATGTGGTGTAATTTAAAAATTATAGATACCTATATCGGAATTATCCCAAAAAAATGCAAGTTTTAAAATTTTCTTATTGTGTATAATGCGTAAGACAAATAAATAAATAAATAAATAATTATCAGTAAATATGTTTGTGTCAAAGAACAACAGGGGGCGGAAAGAAGGCAAATACAATTTTTTTGGTTGCAGATATTAAACTGACTAGTTTTTCACCGTATTCCGCGGATTTTTCTGTTTACACGACTTCAAAAATTTGTTTGTTTTTTTAAAACATGGAATACTAATCACTTATACGAACATATATACTCTTAGATCTATCACTTTTCATTTGAAGCAGTTTTTTATTTATTTTTAATATATATTTTTCAAATGGTTTCTCTATAAAAAGGAGCTTGGAAGATTTAAGCTTGTCCCCCTAACCAACCTTCAGTACGATTTATACCCCCACTGTTATTATACGATATTAATACCTATCTGATATTCTGTGGGACAACTAGATTGTAATTAAGCAAAAAGTCCCAAGTACAATGGATATTTTATTCAGTTAGAATTATTAAGAAATTTAAGAGAAAATCCAGATCTGGGACATTTATAACTTGTAATTAAATTTGCAATACTTTAAAAGTTAATCTTGCTTTAATAATAAATTAACAATTTACAAAGCCTTGTTTTTGGGTCATTTTTTTTCATAAACGACAAAAAAATTATCCATCCGTAAAAAGGAATCTTCAGCATAAATTTGTCTACCTGTAGGGCAAAGTCAAAAAAATACCGGTTTGTATTTTGTCGTTTTTTTATGAAAGAGTTTATGAGAATTTAAATAAATTTCATTGGTTTATTTATTTATTACCAATTATTGGAATGAATATTATTTTCTATTGTGCCCCCCCGGAGCCTTCTCAGTGCACTGCCGGCCTACAAGCAGTGTTCGCTAGCTGTAGACAACACTGCTTATCATCGTACAGTGAGCTATAGAGGCTCCTAGGAAGAGAAAATCTAAGGGCAGCATGCTGGATTCGAACCCGGGACCTCCGCGTTGCTACTTCAGCGCGCTACCGCTGAGCCAATCCTTTCCTTCTCCCTTGGCTTACGCCAATTAACTAGGAACGGAGACCCTAGTTTGTGTACTGTGTTTGTCCTTGCCTATAAAGTGTAGAGTGTATGTAGTTTAAGTGTATTGTGTACTGTTCTGATGAAATGCATAGAGTACTGGGCCTGTGGTAACCCGTGGGGTTCGCTATTCCCCAAGTAACTGCATGCAACAGATACCCCTTGCGGGCAGTCTTACATTAAATGAGGTAAATAATCATAAGAACAAATTAGTCGACTATTTCTCCTTATTGTTCTGTACATGTTTTTTTTTTTTCATTTGTTATCACGAATTTGTAAATAACCAATCAAATCATTCTTCCACTCAATAGTTTTTGATCACGACTATATTTTTTTTAAGGTACTGCTGTGGATAGTCTCTTTAGGCCGAAATGTCCAGCTTTTTAGTGTTAAAAACCAGAGAAAAAGTCATTAATTTATTCTTAGCTAGTGACCTATTACAACTAAAGATATTCCGAGAATTATTGCCAATCACATTTAAAGAAAACATACGTAAACATTTTTAAATAAATATCTAATTTACCGACATCAAGAGTTTTGTTTCATCAATTAATCTGTAAAACGTGAAAAAATTCACCGATAGATAAGCTGTCGGCCTAATCTGCCCGTGAACACAAAAGACCTGTTTTCTAAAGACAATGATTAAAGGAATCAATTGCTATTCCCTATTTATTCCACTCTCACAATCAACATTTTATCAAATCCTACATTAAAGTGGTAGGAATAAGTTTGGCGATAGGAAATTAGCTCGTATCTCCGGGAATATTATTTGTGGTTTTTGTTTTGTTTCAAAAGTTTCCCTATAGGTACAATACAAATTCTACGTTCAGTTAGACTTTAGATTCTTTGTAGAATGGCAAGTTAAGTGAACACTACTTCACATATATGGGTGAAGTTCTCTGGTTTATTATTACGAATTAATAATTAAATAAACAAATCATTCTCACATTTAACAGATTTTGATCAGACGAAATTTGGTTCTGGATTGGATTCTGTAAATGTCATTAAGGAGTTTTTTTTTTTTTTTTTTATAAAAGAAGTATTACAATCATTATCCCTACTCTAATTTTTTACTTTTTCTTATTTATCATGATTTGTGGTCCAATCTAAACATATTGCCTTTAGAATTTAAATTCAAATTAAATTATTCTTTTCGATTATACGGTAAAGGTAAAAAATTTTTAAACACATTCACGGATATTTTGAATTTACGTAACATAGTATAGAAATCTAGTGCATTTCCAGGGCATTATTTAGCTACCAACGATTCTGTATACTGCATATTGTCCATGATTATGGAAAACTTAAAAAATATCTACAAATGTATTTGCGATTCACGAAGATTAAATAGATAATTTTACTTCTAAGTTTGTTTTTTTTTTTAATCGTTTTGATGAATATTTAAAGAGAGAAAATTTAATTAATTTATTGTAGGTGATCCCCACTAGGGCAAAGCGAAAACACCGTATATATATGCAGTAACCATCCGCGAAAGGTAATATTGCCAATTTAAACATTGTGAACAACGCCGGAATCAAAATTTTTAGTGTAAGGAAGTGAGGCAAAAAAAAAAAAATATATACTACTGAATTTCAATGATATACGCCCACTAGTTTCTTAAAAAGATAATGGAAACAGAAAACCATCAATATATTTACAGAGCATTTTTTTGAACACACTTTTTTTTTACCTTTCTAAAAAATGTTTAAACCGGATTTATACGTATAACGTATCAGTGATGGGAGACCTTAAAAATGTAGGTACACTTTAGTGATAAAAACCTGAACTGTATTGAAATTTATTTAAAAGGTGATTTAAAGCATTTTTTTTTATTTTTACTTTCTCTAATGTTTTTTAAGGTGTAAAATATAGAACAAATTTTATAATTAATTCCGATAAAGTTAATTAATTTTTTTTTTCTTTTAAATCATCAGATAACAAATTCTACGCTCTCAGAAATTAATTAGGTCGAAATAAGAGCGATAAATATATCGTGTTTTGATCTAATAGAAGATTAATTGATTTTTTTTGTTTTTATAGAAACGATTTTTTGATGGATTAATATTCTCTGCGGAAATGATTGTGTTTTATTTTAAGTTGAAAAAAAAAAACAAAACAAAAACTGGAGAAAGGTTGTTGAGATTTTGATAAAAGTATGAAGAACGGGTTCTTTAATGTAACATGTTTTTGTCGGTTCAGTCTATATCTTGTCGGTAGGGTATAATAACAGGGTATGGAAGATTAATAAAGCAATTAGTAATCTAGTAGGCTGAGTACTTTGTATGTTGTATATATATATAATTTTTTTTTCATTACCTGGTGATGAGGATAGCGGTCCATGAAAGGTGGGGAATACGGGCGCTCCAGGAAACGGGTGCACTCCCCATGGAGCAGAGTGGGGCGGCAATCCTGCAGCTGAATAAGCTGCGGCCGCGGCGGCTGCAGCTGCAAACGCTGTAAAAGGTGTCGGCCTTATTGGACCGCCAGGAGTCGCTGTCGGCGGACTTTGTCCAAGCATCAATCTGGCGGCCATCAACGATTGTTGATGTTGATGTACGGCCGCTGATTGTGGGCTATAACTTGGCGGAGGTGGACTTTTCTCCTCTTCCACGTCCACATCTTCTTCTGTGGACTCTTCAATTTCCTCTTCAACTTCTTCATCCGTATGGTCGTCAACAATTGGCGGCGGCGATGAGGATGACGATGTGGTGATTGTTGTCTGTGTTGTTGTTGTTGTAGGACTTTTCGTTGTTGGCCTTGGCGGCCTTGTGTCGGCCAATAAAGCGGCCACACTAAAACTGATGCCCGTCTTTGGAGAACTCCTTTCCGGGCTCTTCCTCTCGTCCATCCTAGAGATCTTTAGCACTGTCATACTTGGTGAAGAGGATGCCAACATCTACGCTCTTACACTCTTCATATCACAACACTACCTACCTCAGTAAAGTTACGAACTGGACTGAAACATACACTCTATGATTATTCCCCGCCGCTGTGGTTGTCTGACCACCACCACTTCCCCCCTTGGCAACCCCCCCACAGTTCTACATAAAGCTTAAAACACATTTCCCCACCCACTTACTGTTTGGCCACGCCTCCTATCTCCACTTGCGCTATATATCACTAGCTAGTCTGGCCTCCCCACTACAATTCCAAGTAAAACATTTTAGAACCACGCCCCTTTCTGAGAGCAAATCTCCACTTTTGCTCCCACTCAAAACTAGGGGAACTGTCCTCCTCTGTATGCTGCGCCTCCTCCGCAGACCCCCTTTAAAACTGTCTCTCTACTCTTCTCTTCCTGTATAAATTTCCTTCTTTTTCACCCTTAATTATCGAGATGTCTTTGTTGGCTGTTTAAATTGACGTCTGGTAGGGGCTTTGTTAGTTGTAATGAGGCACTTCTTCTTTATACTCTCTCTCGCTCGCTCCTGTACTGCCACTATTTTAATAATATTGTCACTGTTCCAGCACACAGAGGCCAAACACACCAACAGTAAACTCTTCCATACCCGGGCTACTTGCGCCTCTGGAAGACAGCCAGTTATCTATCTTATTGATAACCTTACTACATGTATATAAACACACTATTCACTTCCTCCTCCTCCTCCTCATCACCTTTTCTTCGTCTTCTACTATAAACCACACAAATACTTCTTAACTAGTCACATCCCTTTAAACCCCCATTAGACAAAAAAAAAAAGAAAAGAAATCCCCTACCAATTATTGTATATCCAGTTCACATGGACTTCTAAGCCTTTCACAACATATATATCTTCTCCCGTGTCACTTTATACTATTCAGTAAATAAGTATAACAGCATACTCTTTAAACAACTCGGCTTTATTTAATCATCATTAGGGGGGACAAGATAGTTCATTCAAAATACGAATTACTTTTTAAACTATTGCTAACCATCATGATAGTTTCACTAATTCTTTCTAATCATATGAAACAATTTATATATCATTGGAACTAATTGTCCAAATTACCTAATCTAGAATAACAATTTTAGAACAGAGATTTTTAACCACGTTGCGTTTATATATTTGTAGATTTTAACCGGAATACTTGCTGCATAGATAAAAATGTATTAGTTTTATTTGATATATTTTTTTCTGAAAAAAATTTATTTCAGAGGGGTAAAAGGGGGTGTCGGTCAGTTTAAATTTAAATTTGGACAAGATTTGTTGGTTTTGATACAGAGCGCTCCCACATAAGGCTGCTCAGATATATATTGTAAAATCTCCACCACCAGATTGATGGCCAGCTCAACTATTGAGATTCATAGTATAACATTAGCCATTGTTTATATTTATTAATTTATTTATTTATATATACAGGGTGAAACCTACCACTTGCAAAATATTATAAACATCTAAGCTATTTATAAACTATTTATAAACTAATAAGCTAATCATATATAAACTCTACACGCAAATAACAAAATTATTATTATTGTCATATATAATAAACTATTTTTTATACATTTTATAACACAATTTAACATAAAATCACATTAGAAAAATAAAAAATCTTGATAAATAGAAAGTGATAAAATTGAAAATGTGTAGAAAAGTAAGATAAAGATAAATTAAATATGAAAATTTAATATAGTAAAACTATTAACGAAAGTTAAGTGTCTATATTTTAAAAATATAACTAGGTAATATATATAAGTGAACAAATGATTTCTGAATAATTAATGTAAAGTAATAAATACAAGAGTGGCATCTTTAATTAATATTAATTAATAATAATTTTCAAAGGTGTTTTAGTATTTTTTTGACTGATTTATTAGAATATTGTTGATAATTATATCTTTGGTGACTTATTTCAAAGGGAAGTATATTACGCGTATTATAGGAAGGAATACATTGATATTAATTAGGGATAGAATATCAATGCAGTCTATTTCATTGTTTATTATTTTGAAAAGGGAAAGGATATCGAAATGTTGTCTTCTATTAGAAAGAGTGTTCAAGTAGAGGAAACTGAGCAAATTCTCATAGACCATATCTTTATATTGCAGTCCTATTTTGTATAGCAACCATTCTGAGAAATTTGGTTTGAAGTTTTACAATTGGAGTCAGAAAGGAGTTTGTAATAAGGTGGTGTTCAGATCCAACCAGATCAATGTTGCGTATTCTAATTGAGATCTTACCAGGGAGTAATAAAGTTTGGTTTTTTTAATGTTTAGTGTGTCTGTTCACAAAAACCGAGGGTCTTTAGAGATTTGTGACGTATATTGTTGATATAGCTAGTGAAGATGTAGATTATTGTAGGGCATTACCGCACTGCGACCAGAAAGATCTAGTGTACCCCACGGAACCTTCTCAGTGCATTGGCGGCCTCCAAGCAGTGTTCTCTAGCTATAGACAACACTGTTCATCACCGTACAGTGAATTGTAGAGGCTCCTAGGAGGAGAAAATCTAAGGGCAGCATGCTGGATTCAAACCCGGGACCTCTGCGTTGCTAGTCCAGCGCGCTAACACTGAGCTAATCCCTCTCTTCTCCCTTGGCTTCAGCCTATTAACTAGGGATGGACCCTAGTTTGTGTGCTGTGTTTTTCTTTGTCTTCAAAGTGTAGAGTGTATATAGTTTAAGTGTATTGTGTACTGTTAGGACGAAGTGCATGGAGTACTGAGCTGTGATAACCCGTAGGGTCGCTACTCCCCCAGTAACTATATGCAATAGATACCCCTTGCGAGCAATGGGTAGTGAAAGTGAGGGAAGTGTCAAAAGTTACACCGACATCTTTAAATGCATTATTTATCTGTAATGTCGTGTCACAAAATTTTGTAATCAGAGTGAATTTTCCTGTTTACTCTGTAATAGTTCATCATAGAACATTTATTCACATTTAGTCGGAGGAAATTTAGTCTCACACTATTCCAACTATTTTGTTGTAAAATATCTGTATCACTCTCAATTTAATAACTTTCTGATTTAAAAAATTTCAGATCGTCTGCGTCTTTTTAGTGGAATAATGGTCATTTTAATCAATAATTGTAGAAAAAAGGAAATTCTTACTAATGCTTACGTTTCAAATCAGTCATCGCTTCTTCCATAACTTCTATAAACATAAAAAAATCATGAATATCACCAAAGGCAGCATCCAAAATTCTTCTAATAATCCACAAAACACAATTTAAAATATTAATTTTTTTTTTTTTAATTTAACGCACGTCAAACTTCTATGGTCATGGCTTCCGGAACCTTCTCAGTGAAGGACAATGTTCTCTCGTCACAGACATCACCGGAAAAGAAACTGCCTTAGTGGACTCGAACTTGGATAATTAATTTAAAACCGATCTATAAAAAATTCCTACAAATTGTTAATAATTAGATACTATTTCCTAGTAATTAAATGTTTCATTACTGTCGATTATTGAAGTTCATATGTTTATATGATTTACAGAATTATCAGTTCCCCCTCTCCCCAAACTCTTCAAAATTAAGCCCCGTACAAAATATTTACGCTTATCTAAGAAAAACAAAAAAAATAATACCTCTAGTTGTAAGTTCAAATTATTATTATCTATTATACCCACATTTATTTATCAAAAAACGCAAAAAAAAAATGTCTACTTTAATGAACTTCCTCATTTTTTTTCGGTAAAAAATTAAAAAAGTAGCGGTATTCTTTTTATTATTATTTATCATACTGCTATTGTAGGGGAGCGTCTAATTTTCAAAATTTATAGATTTTTTCCCAGCGGAAAGACATATTTTACGATCCTCAGTAAAATATCGGCAAACGTAAAATTGCAAGGACATTTGTGATTGCAATAAATTTGAATGTTTGATTAAGTTTTTAGAGACATTCTCGAGAAATAAAAATAATTGGCCATGATGATTTTCGTTAAGTTTTATTAAATTCACTTTACAGAGGCCTGTTTTTTGTTTTTATTTGAAACATTTTTCACCTACTGCTCAGTTTTAATGTGGGCAAACCTTTATTGTTGGAATTTGAATGATTAAAGATTCATAGGATCCGAAGAGCTAAGAGGTAGACATTAAATGAATGAAAAGTTACTAACTCCCTATCTAGGCCAGGCAGGGGAGGGACAATTCGATTGATATATATAGAGAGAGCTACAGAAGAACAGTTCAGAATAGTTTTACAAAAGTATATCTAGGCAGCAACCAATCTACTTACATTCTAATTACTCAGCCAGTCTGTCTCTCACTTAGAATTCTCGCTACCTAGAATTAGAATTAGAATGATGCACAGGGGGAACTCAAACCCAGGCACTGCAGCCCCCCATTGAGGCTTATTGTGCCAACCCCTCGAAACCTAGTAGAGGAAGCTCCCCCTCTTCATGAGATCCAGAACCTTCCCCACCACTCCTTCTTGGAATACGATTTCCTCCGATCTCAACGTGCCGAAGATCTTGTACCCCAATCTGCCGATTGCAAAGCAATCAAACAGCAGGTGAGAGGCCGTCTCCTCCTGCTCCAGTCACAGTCTGCACAAGGGTTCTACATCCACCAATCCCACTTTGTGCAGATCTTTCTTGAACCTATCATGCTCAGTAAACAGGCCCGTTATCAGAGAAATCTGATACCTGCTTAGACCCAGGGTGTCTCTATGTGGTTCTTCTTTTACACAGCTCTGGCATGACCATTTTGCCATGTTTTACCCAAGTACTTAGCCGCCAGTGACGATTATGCTCTCTCCGAGTCCATTCTCTCAGAGACGCCCTCGCCATGCTTTTGGCTATTCCCAATAACAGGTTTCGGCCCACAGAAGGGAGTATTCGCTCCCTCCATGGCCAGTTGGTCGGCTTTTGATATAAATAGAACAATGCAGGACATTTTCACGGCAGTTTTTTTCAACAGTACATCCAGTCAGCAACCTATCTACTACCTTCTTTATAACTCAGCCAGTCTGTCTCTTTATATTTCTCTCGCTACCTAACTTCTATTAATAGTGTAAATTCCTTGCAATTTGTATATTCTATTTTATTATGCAGTGTTCAACGTATCATCTAGTTTATTTCTAACTTCATTCTCTCCAATTCTCTCTCCATTAGATCCTTCCATTATATTGGAGTAGAATGATGTCTTCTGATTGGTATTAAAAAAACTGTTGTAAAACTGTCCTGAGCTGTTCTGCTATCGCTCTGTTTATATGAATCGAATTCTCCCTCCTCAGTTTGGCCTAGTTGGGGGGGGGGGATAACTAACGTTTGATTCATTAAATGTGTGATTCTTTGCTCTT
This sequence comes from Triatoma infestans, assembly GCA_011037195.1. Classification (NCBI taxonomy): domain Eukaryota; kingdom Metazoa; phylum Arthropoda; class Insecta; order Hemiptera; family Reduviidae; genus Triatoma; species Triatoma infestans. The sequence goes on along the minus strand of JAAEAF010010660.1, from coordinate 1,984 downwards.
TGGATCCTATGAATCATTAATGATTCAGATCTAAATGTGGCGATCTTGCCAGATTTTCGAAATTCTAGTTTTCACCTGAAAATCACGTTTAAAAATGCCCTGATTGGAAAAAAAAATATTTTTAGCAAATATATATGTTTGTGTGTCTGTGTATTGTTAACAGAATATTTCGAAAATGAAAATTTACAGAAAGTTCGAACTTGATATTCCATTTGGGCTCTACCGCCGTTTCAGAAGATTTCTAGCAAAATCCATTAATCGATAACGATATTCTTTTCTCTAAAGTACCATCTCAGTATAATCTATGGTTTTACCAACTATATAATATTAATCCACATTTAGAAGCATTGATAGAATTATAGTTTTGAAGATATACAGTTTACCGAATATAAAATTTTATAGAATAGATTTTTGAGTTTTTTAGAATTTTTTCGAAAACGGTTCTTTAAACTTGGAATGCTTGCTGCATAGATAGAAACTTATCAATTTTATTTGAAACGTTATTCTGAAAAAAATAAAATTGATTTTAGATTTTGTTTCTGAGGACTATGAGACATCAAAATTCAAATGTGTTTGTTCATTATTGGTCTCCTAACACTAATAATTGTGTTGTTCTTTTCTGGATTTTTTTAAGGTGCACAACAGCTATGGTCCTTGGCACCTGTTTCTAATTTGTAAGGACTCATCCGGGATGCATATCCATACCCACCAGTCTAACAATTTCTACAGCAAACCCACAATCTAGGTCTAATCATATTCCTCTACTCCCTTATATCACTTATAAAATAAATACCTATACACAAGACACCAGCAAACAACTAAACACATACATATGTACAGTTAGTTTCACAACAAATGAAATACATGAATCTCCCTAAAATATTCGAAAGTCTTATTGATATTGCCCTCATTATCTCCTAATACATCTGTAAGCAGTACAAACTATGCATGTATTCGCGATTATCGGATGCGCGGATGCGGATTCGTCAGTTCGTTGCCGTTGTAGTAATTCGTAAACAGAGCATACAGACTATGCGTTTGTTCAAGATTCGATGCGTGATGCATGATTTATCCATGTTCGTTCGCAGTTTCAAATTAGTTCACAGAAATTTGTGAGCACGTGCAAAGCCTATATATATTAATTATTTCAGTAGTACATATATACTATTTTTAAACTGTATGTACATATTTCTGCTCGGAAAATATGGAGAGTGAGATGATCTAGCAATAGCTTAGTGCTGTTTTTATATACATGGCGCAAAATAAGAAAAAAATGTTAAACAAACGGAAAAAACGCAGATGGTGGAGTGTATCACTATTTAAAAATAGAGACAGGTAATTATTAAGTTCATACTATTCATTCTTTAGTGTCAGTTCTATATGAAAAAGCCAGCAGGGTTAATATTTGTTATTACACCATTTTTATTTACAGATATAATGGCAACGATCTGCTAAATGATTTATCAGTAGAACTCTCCGGTAAATTCGAAAATTGTTTTTAATTATCCTTAAAATAACAAAAAAAAATAAGAACGCGGAATAAAATATAAACATAACCTCCTTGAACGAACTAGCGCGCACAACGAATGGACGAATTAACTACGAACACAGCCCGAACTTTGGCGAATCAGCGGTTCGTGCTGATGCGCAGCCTTTGATATTCGTCAATTTACCGCTCTTTAGAGCTAATTACTGTGCACACACGAATCATGTTGTTTATGAATCGATTTTTAACGAACAAGTCCCTACACACTATTCGTGAACTGCCCGCGAATCACGCATCACGAATCGCGAATACATGCATAGTGTCGGGGAAGGTAGCCACCGTGAGACTGGTTCGGGCAATTTACCTTTCCCCTCCCCTCGCGCGTTTACATATTTCGAACATTCCAATAGAACATGCGGGACCATTAATGTCGTATTGCAAGCGCTGCATACCGGCTGAGGTTCTCTTCGGAATATGTGGCTGCGTGTCAACATGGTG